>JAGVSQ010006932.1:0-15818 GCA_022683975.1 Rhyacophila evoluta | reverse complement strand
CTTCATAGAATGTTAAGTACAATGAATAAAAAACGAACTGTTTTAGAAACTATGTCATTGTACGTTTTATACTTTTTGTATATTTTAAATTTAAATTAAGATTTGTTTAGTGGCTTAGTTTAGTACAGCCATAAAATAAATATCTAATAGAATCGTATAAAGAATTGTATGATATGTAATTATCAAAAAAAAAAAAAATTTAAACCTAAAAAAACGAAGGAAATTTTATATCAAATTTAAAATATCTGATAGATACTTGATATTTTAATTATAAACTTGATATATTTAGCTAATTCATGAAGTAAGTATCGGTATACTATTGAATATTCAAGTTTTAGAACTGATTAATCGTACTTATATATATGAATTTGAATTCACTCTTTGACCAAAAAATATTCATTTATATTTATACATATATATATTAAATTACATCGATTATAAGAAGCAAGTATTACGTGAAACATCAACAGTAATAATACACTATACTGTAAAGTTCAATAAAATATATACGATGGAAAAAAATCAGTGTTTTCTTAAAGCAGTTTTATTCAGTTAATGTTCATTGTTTTATTTTTATTTTTTTAGTAAGAAATAAAGCTTCCTGTATAATTGGTACGCAGTGTACTGTGGCACTTATCAACCGCATATGTTTCTATCCATAGGAATATATTATAAATTAGAATAAAATTTGAATAAACAGCTGAAGTTCGGCCAAAACACTGTCAAGTGTAATATTACATACGTTTTCATCAACGTTGTTTGTATTATTATGTGTTTGTATTATTTTTTGTTTAAGCTGTAATAAATGTATTTAAAAAACTATGAAATTTTTGCTTGTTGAATATGTGTTCATAAATATATTATCAACTGTGGAAAAGAAAAAGGAGGTAACCCTCAATGTTCCAAAATAGATTTTATTTGATAATCATAATTTTTTAAACTTAATACACGCTCTATTGAAAGGATGTAAGCTAAAAATGTCGAAACATTGTCATAATTTAGCCTCAAAGTTTAAAAAAGAGGATGCTCTTTTAAAATTTGCGACCAGGAAAAGCGGCTTTCACATAGCAAATTTCCTTGTTTTTTTTCTACGAAACTTATTAAAGGAATATCATATTATGTTAATAAATCGTCAGTTTCAGTCTTCATGCACTTCAAGGCTATGCCTATGTAATGTTTTGACTTTGCTCAAAATAAATAAATATTTGTTTTTTGTGCCCTGTGAAAAAATGTGGGCTACGTCCTTTGTCCTTTCCACAGTCGATATGTAAATACAATATACACTTTATAGCAAATATGCAAATGTCCACCCTACATACTTACTATAAATTAAATATAATGACAAAGTATTCTGTCAGGAATGAAGCATCTCACATAGTTCTAATCATAAATTTTAGCAATAAGGGCGTGGGGAGGATGGCAAAGCGACCACATCAAAGTAACCGTAACAAAGATGCAAAATAGCTAAATATGTTAGAGAGCAAATGAGCACGTTCCGTAGCGCGTCACTCACCACTCACTCACATATTTATGGCTATTTTGCATCTCTTTTTCAGTGATTTTGTCGCCGTCGCTCTGTCGCCGCGACATCTATCGTGCCCGCGGCCTAATGGTATAAAATATAATATTATAAAAAAATATTCACTTATTTGAGTGTATCTATTTACTACATCACCACACGCATACGGTGGCATAATGCTCTCTTCAAAATGATAGGGGCATTACCAGACTGGCTTGCCAAAACCTAGGTCGGCCTGCAATTCTTAGTAGAGCGTAAACCCTTCCACCAAATTCAATTATACTATCTAACATTCGTCTACTGTGCCAACCAAACTAACCGCATTTCCACCATCCGATTTCTGGTTGATCTATGAATTATTCATTATCGCATTACGCACGCGCGACCCAGCTAGCGGAACTTCCGTAGTCCTGAGCTTTTAAAAGCGCTTTCCTTCTGCCGCGCATTACCGGTATTATTCAAATTTTTCATAACCGAAATGATCACCTGACGTCCTTGTTTTAGGTCATTATGATTGAACACCGTATTTGCGGAAATTATTGCGTCACTCTAAGTTAATTCACTAAGGTACACATCGTATTCTGATCATAAATAAATATGTCAATATTCTTCTTCTTATCATCCCATATTCATATGCCGCCTTCAATAATCTTTCATCTGCCAGTATTCTTGCGCTCTTCCACATCAACTTGCATCCCCCAACTCCATGGAATACATTATATAGATGATATGTTGTTGCTTTAGGATTGGTTTATCGAATATAGCTTCACGGAGCGTGATTTGAAAAACAAAACGTATTTCAATTAACTAGACAGTGTATACAATATTATATAATGTAATTTTATTCTTCTATAATGCAGCAATCATATCGTCTGTAGAAAGGAAAAAGGAAGTAACCTACATAAAAAAATTACAAGAGGCATAAAAAACGTTTATTAGATGATTTTATAACCAATATCACAACATTATATAGACACAATATATTATATACGTAATTTTATTTTTCTATAATAGACTGTAATTTTGATGTTTTGGGCCAACATCAAAACATTACATAGACACAGCCTTGAAGTACACGACTGGTGTTTTATTGTCTCATTGCAATATTAATTTAATAAGTTATTTTTAAAAAATCAAAAAAATGATTAGGCAGAAGCCCTTTTTCCTGGTCGCTTACCTGATAGGTCATCTTTTTTTTTCAAATTTAAATGCCAAACTTAGACACTAATTCGCCATTTTAGGTTTGCGTCCTTTTGATAAAACGTGTATTAAGTTGTATACATTGTGATTATCGTATAAAAGCTATTTTCGAAAATTGAGGGCCACGTCCTTTTGAATAGCTCAGATAACTTCATATATTTTTCTGTATGTATTTAAATGACATTTGTTTTTAATCTCCTGAACATTCGACAGTTGGTCTATTTGGCAAACCAATCCTAAAGCCACAATTTACCGGTATTTCTGGACGTTGACAGGCGATTGTCTTAAAGAACAGTCAGGTTAAAACCCTCGTGGGGCATCCACAGTATGTGGTCGAGCCAGGTTCATCGTCGTAACTTTACTCTGTCAGTAATTAATAGCTGCATATTCCGTTCTATTATCTCCTGGTTAAGAACAAATTTAATCAATGTATTCCCATAATACGCCTCATCTATTCTCTAAGCTTAGAAGGTTGATCTATTGTAATATTTTTCTAGTGATCAATCATTGTATTGTTACAAATAAATATGTACAAAAGAACGCAGATTTCTATTATTTACGCAATAATTGCGATACAGTAATCAGCCTTATAAAAATACAGAAATAATAATATTGTATATCTATCTGTTTATGATTTTTATATGACATGGCGAAAACACCAAAATATATAATATGAAATATAAGGTTATTGAGCTGTAGTTGTAAGCAATGTCTCAAACTATTTTATTAATTCTCATTAAGATCAATTATTCAATTTATTAATTTGTTTTTAATATGCATCATTCGGATTGGCAATACATCAATAGACAACATAATAATAATGAGCAATTTCTTTCTTTCGTCACTTGCTGAAAATTTTTAGTTTAATTGTTCACACATATTTATGATGGTAAATGAATACAAAACATTTATTTTTTATAAGCTGATTGTATTACAAGATGGTAAATTTTCTCAGCTGTGATGTATATATGTATAAGTTACGATAGCAAAGCTTATAGCTAAAAAGTATGATTCCTCATATAAATTGTGAACATCTCATGTTCATTATTAGTGGTTAACTTTATATCACTTATGAGTAACAACAAGTGGCTCAACTATTACTAACTATGGCTTTGTTTTTGACAAAAAATGAAAACATTTGATTTTATTTAAATTTTAATTGTCATCATCAACTTACATGGCTTTCAGAAACAGTTCTCTCAGTTCATATATATGTATATATATATTTTATAAATCCTGCAAAATTACAAATTATAAGTTTAAGACATTATCAACATGATATACATATGATTATAACAAAAATATATAGTATTTATAAGGAAGAAGAGAGTGTCTACCAAGTAAATTAGACAGACACTATTCGAATAATAAATATAACAGCATCCATCTAAAATTACTCTCACATCGATGGAAGATATCAATATCCGAGGCAATCTCATTAAACATCACAATTGCTCTCTGCATTGACACGACTACTGGCAAGATAGTCCTGCATTTAGGAATTCTTGATTTCTTAGATAGTTATAAGGGAAGTGCATACCAATATTAGCCAGAGCGAGATATAAAAGAGACTTCCAGCTAATCAATTTTATTTGTTTTTCTTAAATAAATTATCGAATTAATATCACATTAAGTAAATAAATTGCCAGTTTAGTCTTTATAGCCTGTACTATTTTGACTTTCAAAGGCTTCCACCCAATTAATTTTACTAGTTTTTCTAGAATATTTTTTAAAATTAGTATCATATTAAATAAATAAAACACCAGTTTTAGACATCACGAGGATGTAAGCTGAAAATGCCAAAAAATTGTCTCTATATTTGGCTTTTAAGTTTGAAAAATGGATGCCTCGTAAAATTTGTGACCAGGAAAAAGGACTGGGCTTTCACGCTATCAATATTACTGGTTTCTCTTAAATAATTTATTAAATAAATACCAAATTAAGCAAATAAAATACTTCATGCACTTCAAGGTTGTGCTCATATAATGATTTTACTTTGACTCAGAATCATTAAATAAATGTTTTCTGTGCCTCCTGTAAAATTTGTTCTAGGTGGGATACGTTCTTTTTCCTAACCACAGTCGATATATATTCAAATAATTAAATTTGCAAAAAACAACAACTGAAAAAACCTATAAAAAAACACGCGAAAACGATGCGTATCGTTTATAATTTAATATTTTTATATGTAAATTTATTTCTACGCATAAAACAGTAGACGAAATGCAAAACAATCAACTCTTGTGACCCCTATGCAAAATACGTTCAAACTTCTATTCGTATTACTACGTCATATCTGATAAAACAATATTATGTAATTTAAAACAGTGGAGCTTATTACCAGTCATGCGAATTTCACCTCAACAAATTGAATTCGTTCAATTTGTCAAAATGGTTATTAAAAACATGACTGTCATAAAGTAATAAATTATTTTCTGCGAATATCACTTTGTCACTAATTTATCGTAAAATATAAAGCCTGCTAAACATAGACGTGGTAGTATAGTATCGTTCTTCAATATATTCGAAATACTTACATAATTTTTAAAAGTATTTTTTTCCTTTTATTCAAAGATGTCACTAAGCAATTAAACGGAAATTGTAAATCACTTAGTGATCGCCTTAATAATTTCGTCTCTCCGGTTAGCGTAGTTGGTACCATGCGCGCCTAGCAATCCGGGGAATGCGGGTTCAATTCCCCATCTTTCGGATTTTATAAATCTAAAAATGCAGGAGTGTATGCCCATTGAGTTGAGTAAATGTCTGACGAACAATTCTCGTGAAAAATAATCTGTCAAAACGTCTTCACATTGCAAAGATCCATATACTCCTCTTTCGGAGTGTATATCTTTACACTGTGTAATCCATATGCTCCACTTTAGGAGTAAACATGGCATATAATATATATATAAATATATATAATAATTAAAAAACATAATTTAATTTAACTGTACAGTACAAAAAAATCGTCGTGTCATATTCAAGTCTTCATTGACACGTTTAAATATAATACAATACTTTAATAATCGGTGTATTGTTTCAAGATTGTTCACATCAAGGATGGTCAACCTTTTAGATACAATTTTTTTTTCAGATGTACCATACATCTTTTATAGTTTAATATGCTTATGGCTGGGGTTGGAAAATAGAGATCTGAGTAGGATCTGCTTCGCTTAGAGAGTAAATATGATAGCATTTTCCAATATCAAAAATATACTCATAACCTGTCTTCACTGGGCGCCACTTGTAATCATGAAATGAGCCACGTTTGGCGCATGTCCCATAGGTTGGCCACTTTTGAATTACATATTAAACAATGTGTCCTGCCAATCCTCTTATGTTTCCATTTCCCTTATTTCCTCCGATGACCAACCAGTTCTCGTTAAAAATAGCTATCAAAACTTGTCAATTAATAGTGTCTACAGGAAATTAAAATCCAAAAATGTATGTTCTCTCTCAGGTTGTCAATCAATATTTATGAAAAGTATCATTCATAATAAGTCTTTACACTGTGGAGATGCATTTAATATATTTCCAGACCAGTCATATTTGCACTGCTAAGATCTATCTATATGCTCCACTTAATGAAAATAGCAACTAAAGAAATATGTTAATAATTATAACTCGTGTAACAGTAGCTGCATGAAATAATATAACGCATATTAATTCATATTCAAATTTACATATTCAAATTTTTCCACACGTGCTTTATATTAATATCTCAAACTATAATCAACGTTACAAAATGAAAACAAAATTACGCGAGGAACTTTTCTATAAAATTCACGTGTTTTTAATACAATTTTACAGTAAATACCCGCTTGATTCCGTGCCAAGGACTCTGCTTACACCCGTACACGTGTATTAAAGTTATGCCATAAATTTCACTTAGTTTTTCATTAAAATGGTAGCTCTAGTTTTCAATAATGAAAGCCATACGCGACTTTATCGAGAATCTAGAACAAGTCTCATGTATAAATTGATATTATGTTATTAATGCTTTCTTAATTTTTTGCAATCCGTTTTCGTTAATTATCGAAAACAATATTTTTATATATGTGTTTTTAATATCTTATTCTTTAAAATTTTATTATTTAGAAATCATATAATGTATTTTTATATCATCAAATTTTTGTTTGAATTTATTAATTCAAATATTGATGTGCAGAAATTGGAGAAACATATCACACATCTCTTGAGAATAAACTCAATACAAGTATTGAAGTATTTTCTATAAATTCAACTTAAAAGTCACATTATAATAATAGCTGTATATGTAAAGACTGTAGAAATATAAAAGAATATGTGGGTTATATTCTTTTAACTATATATAACCCACACAGAACGAATTATACAGAAGGGACAAAAAAGTTTTACAATTTTTGACCAAAGTCAAAATATCAAATATACACATCTTTGGAGGTCGTGAAGACTAAAACTGGTGTTTTATTCGCTTAATCTGATGTAAATTTAATGCATTATTGAAAAAAAACTAGTATGTATGTAGTGCAAGTGATTTTTTCTGGTCGCAAATTTGACAGACCGTGTTTTTTTCAACTTAAGAGAGAAATTTAGATAAAAATTCAATTTAATTTGGAGATTAATTATTTTGAAAGATCGTGTATTTAATTGTGTACATTGGGATTATCGAAACAAACTACATTGAAAAAACTAATGGTTACATTCTTTTTACAGTAATGTACAAAATACACTTGGTATAAAGGTAAATTAGTCGCCTCGTTGGCATGTAATTAGTAAGAATGCAAACATGTGAGTTCAATTTCCGAAGCCACATAAAAAATCAAAGTTAAAAAGCTAATAGATTAAAAAAATGGCTGATAACCTTTTGTAAAAAAAATATATTTTTAGTTTTTTAGTTTATTTTAACATTAACATATTACACAACAAAATAAATATCTACTTGGAGCGGATATGGCTAAAAAGATTTTTTCAATAATATTCCTTTTAACCAACAACATTTTCTTGAAACATAATAAATCTTTATAATATTCTATATCTGCCTTTATAAGAACAATTGATCTGTACAATTATCTATATTAGTTATTAATTTTTCCTTTCATTGAAAACCCTGACGTGTATTATCAAAAAAGTTCAAGAACTCTTCAAGTAAGCGATATAGTATGTTTGATATAATTTAGATTCGCAATATCAAGAAGTAATAGATTTACAATAGTCCACATTAAATAGTGAATGTGTTTCTCTAGCAAATTGGTATTATTATGAAAATATTTCTCGCATGAAAAATAAATTAAAGTAATTGAATTTAAACTGCATTTTGCACAATTACGTTTATTTTATGGGGTGGAAGTATGAGCGCGAATTCTGCGATTCTCAATCTGAGAAAAAAAATAGTTGACTTCACCATTGAAAAAATCCTTCGTGTTCTTACTAAAATTATTATGTTGTATTAATAAATGAAAGATTATTTATATATCTGTTTAAAAAAACACACAAAATGTCACATAAATTAGTCCTATACGTTCAAATTTGTTCTCAAGTGGAAGAAATTGATTCCGAAATGGAAGTCGCCACATGTGGTAATATTATTCATATTCTTACCGATTTGTGACAATGTTCTAGTTTATTTTCTTCGTTATTTAGAAATAGAAGAGCATTATTCGGGATATTTGATTCGATTGATTTTATGATATTAGTTAAAGTTGAATAGCGGTGAAAGATTTTAATGTTTAAAACGTGTGTCAATAAAAAATTAACTCACTAATAAAAGGGTTATCTTCATAACTGACAGCTTGTTACTAGTATATATAAAGCGTTGTATATAAGAAAAAATATATGTTTTTGCAAATGGTCACCACAGTATGAGCATCGCAATAAAGCTGCGAATAATGGTATGCCTTGAGCGAGAAGTCAGCTAGGGGAGTCGAACTGGAGACTGTTAGCTCACACAGAACACTTAGCACTTAACGAACGAGTGGCCATGCAAAATTTACTTTGCGTTTAACTCTATTCGCGATAATTATTATTAAGTCACTTATTCGCGCTTTGAAATATATACTCACCACTCAAAATCTATTTTGCGTTCAGAATTTACTACAAAATGTTATTAACTCTTTCACAAGTGAGTTAATTTGTTATGCTCACACGTTTAAAATACTCAAATATTTCACCGAAATCAATTTAACAAATATCATGAAGTCAATCGAATTGGACATGCTGATTTGTAAACAATGCTCGTCTTTTTCCGAACAACATAAATTAAAAAGTAATTCCATATTGGTAAGAATGTGTATAATGTGGCCGCTCCCATTTCCAAATCAAGGGAGCACTTGAGAACAAATTTTTACCAATATGACTGATTTAACTCTCAGTTTTTTCAATAATCATAACGTACAAAACTTAATACATGTTCTATCAAAAGTATTTAATTTGCAAATATCAAATTGGTATCTAAATCTAGCCCTATAATATTCAAGAATGGATGGATTGTAAAATTTACAATGATTAACAAGATCTTCTAACAAATACATTGTATTGGTCTTTCTTATTAATGAATTATTAAATTAATATCAGATTGGGTAAATATAAAATCAGTTTTAGTCTTCGCGCACTTGAAAGTTGTGTCTATCTAATGTGTTGACTTTAATTTATCATTAAATAAACGATTGTTGTGTTTCTTTTAATTGAATATTTGATCTGTGCGGGCTACTTCTGTTTGCTTTTCTACACTCGATATTATATTAGTAAATACAAGGACATTTCTAGTACATCAACAAACGTAGAAATCATCTATTTGGTTAAATTAAAGGCTTTTTTCGCATTCGTATATTTTCTTTAATTCGATACTACGATAACTCTATATGTATACAACTACAAGAGAGTAATTATTTGATGAAATAATGAATGCCAGTAAGAAAATATAATTGAAGAGAAGACTAAAATAACACGATCCGTCCAATTAATTGACGGATCAGAACGGAGACCCTGATTATCTTTTTATTATCTATCCATTTTTTGTACAAATACTCCAAATGTCTTTATATAAAAGCTCAAGGACCATAATACATATAGAGTCCTTGAGCTTACTTATAACCTTCTAACGTTTCTATTTTCTTGATATTGCTATAAGATTAAGGTCTGATGTGATTCAGTTCGCCCGCATCTTTAGAGCCATCGTTCATGACAATTCAACCGACTATCAACACTAAACTTAAATAACGAACGAAAATGAATGTTTGATTGAACGATGCAATTAAGACGGCAACGCTTTGCAATGGAGCCATTTCTTTCATTAAAAAATTAAGGCTATATTTTTTGCTAATTTTTTTTGTAATGTTTACGTATTTTATTTTAGCCTAAAAATAAATGATATGATTGTGATAATTTCTACATATCATTGATAGATCTATCTAGTATTTACGGAAAGAAATAAAAACATTTAAATAATAATAAAGAATATATTTGAAAACAAGGCGTCAAGGCTCACGGTCGTACATACTACTCAAATAGTATAGAATAAAAAAAAAAACAAACTGTCCAAACTAAATAAGAGTCTAGAGAACGATATGCTCCACTTTTCGAGCCGAAACGGCTTAAAAATATTCAAATAGATATTGTCGCCAATATTGCAGGAACACGTATCTCGATTTAAAAAAGTTATTTCGGGCGCATCCGTTTTTGAACACTTTCAATGCCCGAGTTATCTCGGGCGTGTCCTTTAAGTGGTTAAATAACAAGTTTTATTTTTTGCAATATCTTGTATAATATTATTGACACATTTTTACATTAACACACAATTTAAGCACGTCTTATAAACTTATGTGTTAATGTAAAAATGTATAAATAATACAAGACATTGCAAAAAATAAAACAATACTTTAAAAAGTGACTTAAAGCAAAAAATCAATATCCGTCTTTCTGCAGTATTGGCCACGTGATATCACTAACTTGAATTTATATTAACAATTATGTGAGATTCTTAATTGTTTATAGAGATTTTACTTATTATAAAAACATTCGTTTTATGATATAAAAATACCTTTAAATATATATAACAACATTTAATTTAGAAAAAAAATTATCATATTACAAATATCTCATAGAGTAATCAATAATAAATCTATATTTCCATTACAGGTGGCAAACGCACCATACATTCTACCCCTGGAACATAAAAATTCCACCCTTTGCGTTAAAATAATTGGATCGCGTTCGTTTTCTGCCCCATAAAACGTTTTTTAATAATTTCTTTTTTTGATTTTGACACTAAATTAACGCCCCCCATGGATGTCCGTGCAATGCGGTGTCAGATAAAAATTTTGCCCTAATAACATCATGACTCCCGGTTACTTTATTACATTTTTTTTTTAATAATTTTGGATATTTTTTTTCATAAGAATTGTTTGTCAAACAATTTCTCAACCCAATGGGCATTCAGCCCTGTATTTTCGGATGATTATTTAAAATCTGACAGATGTGGAAGTCGAGTCCACATTCCCGAAATTGCTAAGCACGCACGCTAATCTCTACACTACTGATTAGAGGAAAATAATCTGTCAAAACGTCTGTGGAAATCCTACACTCCTCTTTCGAAGTGGATTTCTTCGCACTTCATAGATCCATATGATTCACTTTGAGAGCGAACATGGTATGAAAAAAAATATAAATAACAATATTTGGATAATATATTTTAACGATAAAATTATAATTTTTCAGTGTTTTTTTCTTCTTTTGATAACAAACCCTACACTGGAAGTTGGTTTGTAGCTAGTACAAGAACACGAATAAAGAATTCTCAGCAGTTTTGATTTTACGCACCATAACAACGCTGCATACGAATATTTGATACTAAAAACAAATGACATTATTGATAATATATTGCGTTTTCAGTACTGGTAGAAGCTGTTGCTATACTACAGAAAGTAAATATGCCCAAAATTGATTGAGTGGTCATCAGTCATAGATTTATAACTGATTTTTTTCATGTGCATTATACATATTACAACAATTGATTAATTATACCAAATTATTATTCTACAGTGTAATTGCTTTAATCGATAGCTATTTCTAATATGGTAGTATTATTTAAAACATTACGAAACCAATTTGAATTTACATAATGTGGTAATCTTTTTACAAAACGTTCATTTTGAAAAATAGAGTTCTACCAAATGAATGTTATTTCAATTAAATGAACAGTTCTATTTTAAGCAAATACGCCGGTTTCAATCTCTTTATAAATAAATAATGTGATATTACAATATTATTATTTCTATTGGCAACATAGATTCGATAATTGTCACGTGATATCGCCAAATGTTTTATCATGCCGCATTTAGATACGTGACATTCAAGCCACCAGTATCCAACCGGTCAAATAAATAAAATAAATTAAATTTAACAGGGGCGCAAACCCGCACGCGATTTCAAATATACAGATTCGTTACGGCAAAGATTTTAACGGATTTTGAAATTAATTTCCTGCCCCCTTTCGGACTTTTAACAATGCGATATCGATCGTAGAGTTATCTACTAATGGTGATTAGAGATAGGGACACTTGTCACTAGCTTAGATTATTTAATACGGTGCTTTTTGACATTTTTTTTTTTGATCGAATTGAACACCTGCTGTCATCTATTGAAACAACTAGCGTGATATAATAAATCGTAAATAATTAACACTTTAAACCGCCGTAAATGCACTACAAAACATTCATTACATGTAGCCCTTTTTGATATCAATTCGAAAACATTTAATGCAATTTATTTACCATTTAAAACTAAAGAGTATAAATAACCAAAACAAAACTGAATATATATCGACTGCGCAAAGAAAAAAGGACTGAACCTACAATTTTTCAAAACAGCTTTTATCAATAATCATAATTCATACAACTTAATACATATTCTATCAAAGGGATCTAAGCTGAAAATGCCGAATTAGCCCTTTAAATTTAGCTTTTAAATTTAAAAAGGATGGTCTGAAAAATTCTCGATCAGGAAAAAGAGCTTCTACCTAATCAATTTTAGTGGGTTTTTTAAAACTAAGTAAAAATTAATATTGTATTGAGTAAATAAAATACCAGTTTTATGCTATGTAATGTTTTGACTTTGGCTCAAAATCGTTAGATAAACGTTTTTTGTGCCTTCTGTAAAATTTGTTATATGTGTGTTACGTCCATTTTATTTTCCACAGTCGATATCAACCATGGAAAAAAAACAACTCTCAGATTTTTTCAAAAAACCCTTTTTTTCGATAATCACAATATTATATATACATCTTAATACACGTTATATCAAAAAGGTGTAAACTAAAATGCTAAATTTTTAAAGATTTAACGTTTATGTTTGAAAAATGGAAGGCTTGTGAAATGTGCAACCAGGAAAAAGGGCTCTATCAATTTTATTGTTTTTTCTTAAATAACTTTTTAAATTAATATCTGTTATGAATAAAACACCACTTAAAGTATTCGCGCACTTCAAGGTTGTATCTAGTTAATAATTTTGGCTTGGCCCAAAATCATCAAATAGAATTTTTTGTGCCACCTGTAAAAACTGTTCTATGTGAGTTATGCCCTTTTTAACTTCCACAATCGACACCTCTATAAAAATCGGTAATGAGTTAACATTCAAAATAAAACATCAAAACATTGAATAGCTAAATGACGAACTTTAAGAAAATATCAAATCATTTTGCCCATGCTAAAACCATATCTCTTATACTACGTAACACAAATTTTTCGTTTTTGGTATTTATTATATATTACTATTTTTAAATATTGTAATATACGTAGGCCACACTAAAGGTTTTTCACTCCTGGCCACTCATAAATATTTGGATTGAGAATATTTCATATTTTTTTAAATAAAATATTCCATTTATGGAAAGCATGAAATGTGCGATAATTCGTTACGACTTCAAAAGCTCTTCCTCCTGAAGACTGTGGTGTTAATGAGAACTAAGTTCATAGTTGCATAATTTTAAGTTAGAATTAAATTAAAACTGATAAACTTAAAAGCAAAACATTTACAGCAACATAATACAGTTATCCGCCATAAAACTAACAAATTGTTATTTTTTTTTTTGTTTTTTTCACGGAGTCTGTTTCTTTTTCTGGTAGCGTTTGTTGGCAGGTGTAGTTAATAAATAATAATGATAGGGTCGAAAAAGGTCACTTCTTCGTCTTCTTCTTCTTTGGGGCAAAACAAAAAACAACCTGCACGTAATTGGTTTCGGCGGACGAGAAACACTTGTTATGTTATTTATTGGTGAGGTATACTCAATTAATTATATACGTATTATAAAAAAAAACACAGTCTGGAAAAATAATTGAAATATAATATATTATTTATTATTTATTAACTTTATTTATAATCGATCATAAATATAACATCGTTATATTAAGTCATTCGTCATTCGTATATTCGTATCAATAAAATAAAAATACTTCATAATGTATTTATTAATTTATTTAACACGATAGCAACAGTACACATTATAAGGTGTTACAATCTGCTAAAAATACATCAATCGATTGCCCGATTAAAAATTAAAACCTCCATTAATGTCTATTTGAATGCAATAAATGCATAATTCAACCGGTGGAGTAATTAGCTAAACTCGTAAAAAACTTTCTTTTTATAAAACTAAATGCTTTACACTACACTGTATTTGTGAATTTCATGATGGACGCAATTATTGAAATAATAATAGAGTATGTTTGAGTGAATAATGCTGGAGAATATGATATTTAAAAAAATCTACAGTATAATTACATTACTTAATATCTAATACTTTTACAATTATTCTGCTGATTAGATTAGATGCATTCTTCCATTACCAGATTGTTCATAACGTTGAGTAACACAATATGATATAGAAATATATACATCTATTATATGTTACGTTTTAGGCAAAATATTTTTATAAAGTTTGGAATTCACTGTATTATTATTTAAAACTGTTAAACTTCCATATGTGAGTTCACTGTTAGCGACCCGTGTTTCGCCTTTCTGCATCTTTGGGCTACATTATATGTGGGCAGTGAGAGACGAGCGACTTTTACCAGTTTTAAATAATTTAGAATTTAAAATCAATTTCTATCAAGCACCATCAGACGAAAATATAAATTAATATATTTTTAAGCTAACTTAAGTACTTAATAACACAAAGCACGTGATAAAAAAAATCAACAATTAATGGTGAGGTTTTCAATTGACAATGAATCGGCAATAACTATTATATGGTATTAATCTTATTTATTTATATCATTATAGTTTAAAATTATTATTTACCATCTCTGATAAATAATTTATCGAACGCTCCTTATATCATAAAAATGCACTTCACATTACATATTGACTTGCATTTCCGGTTCGGTTGTAAATTTAATGGAGGAAGATTATCGTGAAGAATATTTGGATTAATTATATCAACTTATAATTACACTTAGAACGTATATAATGGTTCAATAAAAACCCTAGTTTTTCCACTTTCACATATAGTATCTTTAAGTTTGTTTGAGAATACTTTATTATTTTTCAATTGACACTTGCTTTTTAGAATTGATGCAGGGTGAAGAAAGAGAATATAATTTAAATTATTCAAACTGTTAATAAAATTAAGCACGTAGGCTTCCTTTGCCATCACTTTGTATTGCGTAAAAAAAGCTTACTAATAAATGCACTTTAAAAGCATTGAAAAGCACAGGTGTTTGATTGGTTTTATTTACATTGAAGGGTAAGCCGTATCCAGTCCATACAAAATAGTAATTCAAAAACACAATAATGACTATTGACTCGTAACTGGTCATACATTATTCCAATTAAACTAAGGGTGAGAAGGAGACTATTTATTTTATATATTTTTTAATTATTTTTAGCATCACTTAAATTAATTCCTTCATTGGTGAGTTATTTTTTGATGTACACACGTTTTATATACAAATTTACTTCACTTTTATCAATTTAATTAATGTTATAATAATTGATATAATGTTATAATAGTTTAAATAATTGGATATGCCAATGTGTTAATAATGCTCTTCTATTTCCAAACAACGGACAAAATAAACTGAAAAGTTATTCTAAATTGGAAAGAATGTGTTTTCCATTACCACAT
>JAGVSQ010006931.1:0-15818 GCA_022683975.1 Rhyacophila evoluta | reverse complement strand
TTTAAAATCAATTTCCATCAAGCACCATCAGTCGAAAATATTAATTATTTAAAGTCAAATTTTCAATCAAGCATTTTTAATCAATTGTACCTATTAGTTTCTAATGTCTATTGATCACATCAATTAACTTTAATTAGTTTCAAGTACTGTAGGTGCTTGACAATTTTTTTTTACTAGTTAGTAAATAATTTTTAAAACTTACGGTAGTTTTCCCTATTCGAAACATATGTAACTCCAGTAAGAGCACACACTTCAAGCAAGTTCAGCCAGTAACAAGCATCTCCAAGCTTTCTCATTTTTGTCTTATGCTAAAATTGTAAAATAATGATACCATCATTTTAATGAGTCAGTGTTAAAATTCAATGTATGCAAAAAAAGGTGAAAATGAAGACAAGGAGTAGTTTTTATAACTAGCAAATTGCTTTTGACCACTGCGAAGAATAAGAAGATGGGATGGATGTTCTCTTCTCTTCTCAAACAGCATAAAACAAAGTTTATTGCCCAAGTGTTATTAAATGTTGAGTTAAATTAATAAGAATTTGAATATTATATAACAATGCGTGATGTCTAGAGAGTTGTCTGGACATGTATTTCTTTTCCAAACATGTTTAATGATTTGAGGTAACAGGTGAGCAATGGAGATAGAAAAGCCAATATACTTCTCAGGCAACATAGAGTATTATTTATTTATTTGATTTCAGGAATTCAGGCAAGGCATTACAAGCATTACATATCACTACTTGCCGTTCCACAATTACAATAACTTACTGTTCTTCCAATTAATACTTCCACATAAGAAAAGTCACATATATATTGACCAAAGGAACAAACCTCAAGATTTGTAATAAGGTTGGACCGCTGAACGTGATATGTGTGGTAAAGAGATCCAATCAAAAAGCGTGGGCCAAGATGCAAAGCCACACAAATACGCCACAAATATCTTTGAGGACTTATGCCAGTTATGGCACTTATTGAAGGAATTATATTGTAGACCTGTAACAAAAAAATCCGTACAATTTTATTTAAAAGTAGTCCATATCAAATGCTTTAAAGCAAAATTACCATTTTTGAATTGGATTTTTCTGATAGACCTTTATTTTATAATAATTGAATTGGTATCACAACCCAAGAGCTATCAAATTGACTAATCCATAGAATTATAATTTAATACAACTGATGTAGAACAACAAAAAAATGCTCCTAACTTTTTGAAATATATATATTAATAAGACACGCAGCCTGAGATTGAAACAAGGAATTTAAGTGGAGTCAACTCATTTGTGAGATTAACAGTCAATACAATTGCATAATTTTATTGAAAATTTTCAAAATTTTCAGATTCCATTTTAGGCAAGCAGAGTATGTCAACAAATATACATTATTTTATTAATTGCTTTTGTTTTTTTAATCACTTAAAGTTAATAAAATAAACTCACAACATGAAGGCCACACTCTAAGCGTGCAGTAAAAACTAAATTCAACTATACTGTATAGGAAAAAGGAGATGGTGAGAAATTATACTACTAAAAAACTTCAAAGCAATAGTAATTGATTAGTATTATTTGGCAAAAAGCTCTGAGTGTATATATTTACTTAGCGAAATAAATGGAACTAATACATTAAAGTTGAGGGTGTGCAAGGCATTTATCAAGCAAAAGATTGGACAAAATTGCTGGTGATAAGGATAAATAAATATATTTATTGAATGTAGCATTGTAATACTCTATGGGCTGTTGTTGGGGAAGGTGACAATATCAATGTGCAGAGAACTATGTTTTTATTTACAGAGTATTAGATGATGTTATCAGAGAATGGCAGCCAAATCCAAATACTGATGTCATGTCAGTCAGATAACGCAAGTGAGCATTTGCTCTATGACACACGACTCGTCCAGAACAACGGTTAAGTTGCAAATAATTCTATATAATACATCAAAAAATGTTATTTAATATTGGGCTTATAAATATGTTATGAATATGTCTCCCCAATAGCGTAGATGGTAGCGTGCGCGGCTAGCGATCCGGAGAATGCGGGTTCGATTCCCCATCTGGCAAAATGCACGAATGGATGCCCAATGGGTTGAGCAATTATCTGACAAACAATTCTTGTGAAAAATAATCAGTCAAGACATCTTCACATTTAGGAGATCACTCTACTTTCGAAGTGAATATCTTCACACTGTGTAGATTCATATGCTCTGCTTTGGGGACGAATATATGGTAATTAGAGGCTATCTAATGGAGGTGCAGGGCAAGAAAAAAAGGAAACAAAGTTTGGTCATGTCAAATGGATCAAATAGTGCCTACATACAAATTATATAAAACGAGGAAGACAATATTCACGTACAGCAAAATTATTTTCAAAATTAGTCACATTGAAATTAATTAAAATAACATGCGGTATTGTCATCCTGAAAAAATTATGTGGTAATATTGTAAAATTTGACTTTCTATAAATAAATTATACAAAAAAATTAGCAAGCACTAAATAATCTATAACCAATGGCACTGCCGCAGACTTGTATTTAAATATTGCAGTTTTAATACATAAATTGCATGTGTATTCATATTTTCAATCTGATAGTTTGCAAAATCACTACATTGTCATGCAAAGAAATGATTTTGTTTTATATTTATATGGTAAATACCCTGCAGTGTGTTTCATGAATATCATCTTGTTGAAAAATTGACGCTGTAACAAAACAAAACAGCAAAGCACCCAACGGAAGCCACAGGGCGACGATGCACACATTGCGGAGTCCACAGCGCCATAGCATCACCTGTATCACCAAAATACTTTCTAAATTCTTGAGGGAAATCGACTCTGTTTTCTCATCTAATCTCAAAACGATAGATTGTCAAGAAGTATAGTGACATCTGATTTAAAAAATAAACGATAAAATAGTACTAAATAAATATGAAAAATATATTAATGATTACCTCACAGTCAGAAGACTCATGTTGGTTCTCTGCTGGTTTGCTATCAGGGGAGCTATTTGTTGAAATCATTATTCCAATATTAAAATTGCGTGTTAAATATTACACTTGTGTTATACGAATCGGTCCCATAATAAAATATATCGATATATGAGAAATTTGTAATGTATTATTCGTTTTATATTGAATGCGCTCATGTTAGTTATGTCGATATTTTTAATTGTATATGAGAATAATTGCGGGTTCATACAAAATAAAAATGAAGATATGTATTAAATACTTCCGAAAGAAAAAAATCACACAACGAATTAGCAAACCGCAAATATACGGATGCGCAAACAACCCCACATAACAGGTAAAATAATTATATAACTGAACTGACATATACTTCTTATTCTCCTGATATACATACTGTAATCAACTTAATGCAGCTACTATATAAAAAGTAAAACTTTTCTTCGTATGATTATATTGACAGCTGTTATACAAATACATAATGTTAGTATTTTCAAATAATTTTATTTCAATTTATGAAATATCATCACTTCTTTATCAAATCCAACTCAGTGAAATATATCTTTTACCTAAATTCTGGATGAAACCTCTCATTTTTTAACATGGAGAATATATTCACTTTTATGGCAGCACCTAGCCTCTATAAACTTAGTTTTACGTCAGATTTAGTTGTACATTTAATATTCGTTTTGAAATAAATCGATTAAATGAGCAGTAAATATTTATGGAAGTTTGCTGGTGCTTTCGGATACGTTATTCAATACGGGTGTATAGCACACTGTGCTTTTGAATATGTCGGAGATCTTGTCGTTGTAAGTGCACGTTAAAAATCTGTTTTTTACTTCTGTTATGTTTCTTATCAAAGAAACTAATAACACTTCAGTTGTATTTCTCCATTCTGTAGCCCAGGGTTTCCTAAACTTTTTCTGCAATGGAACACTTCGGAAACCCAGAAAATTTAACGGAACACTTGGCGTATTTTTTTAGGTTGGATAATTCTTACTAGCAAGAAATTTTTAATTTGTTACAGTGTATAAAAACTTTCCAAATTGTCGCGGAACACCAGTGTTCCGCTGAACATAGTTTGGGTTACCCCGCTGTAGCCTAACTATCTTGTCTGTTAAAAATTAAAACAAAGTAATAACGGCATTGTTGATCCCAAACAAAAACCTAACCTATTTTTTATCTAAATGTACATTTCTTTAATTCCGTGATTAATATTATTTCATGTAATACGAACCTAAGAGCGCTAGTAATCGAAAAAATTCTACATTGTCATGTCATATACTTAAGTAATTAACGGGTAAAAGTAGGTTATTTTCTAACTGAGTGGTAGTTATTAAGTTAGGCTCAGAACTTTCGCAAAATACATGATTAAGGTGGTAGCGACCGGCAGCACTATTTTACCTTTTAACTATGCCTGCATATGACATAGATCCTGTTATTATCGGCAGGTCGCGCCAATAAATGACGAAGACTTTATCGTCAATGTAACGGATAGAACAACGAGCATATTGTTCTATCCGTTACACGTAGACTGATAACACATTATATTTTTATGAGTGTAATTATAAATTTGCGAAAGTTCTGTGACTAACTTAATAACTACCACTCTGCTAGGAAATAACCTAAAAGTGTTTTTTAACGACATTAATGAAGTTAGTCATGAAACTTTTCGCAAATAGATAAGGCAATATTTAGTTTAAAAAACTGGCATCAGTGTTGTTTCAAAGTGCTGCATTGACAATTGACACTGAAACACGCGTGTTTGCGAAAATTTTTGTGACTTAATTAATTAATGTCGCTAAAATACAACTTTACCAATAAATGTAGGTGAGGCTCCAATCGGTTTTTTTTTTAATTCTAAATCTATAATGAAATTTGAAAAACATCAACACAAGAAGATACCATTATGGATTACAGTTATCTGAGGGCTGTGTTCCTGATCTTTAGTCGGCTAAAAATTTAAGTTGGCGGTATTGAACTTTGACGTTCTTACAGGACGGTTTCTAGAAGTTTGTATCCATCAGTGTAATTTTGCGTAATATCGAGCCGTAATCGGCAAAAGAACATATGCGTAAAAAACAATTTCCACTGTAGTAGGTTGTTTTTTTTGAAATAATTCAGTTTATGTTTAATAAATTAATTTAAAATCAAAAAGTTATTCATAATATGTTTCTACTATATGCTGTATGACTATATATAAGATAAAACATTAATTATGACAAAATAAATTAATAAAGAAAGAAGGTGAGGCCGATAAAAATATTATTAAAAATAAAATGCGAAAAAAGTCTAATTTATAATAAATTCAATATTTCTCTGGAGTAAAATGTTTGCCTGGTGTTGAAATTTATGTTCATTAGATTCTTTAGCCTACCATGTAAAAATTGAGAGCGATCATTTCAGAAATTGTACCAATTTCAATTGTGAAATTTTCACAAACATCACTGACTACTCGCATATTTTTAGTGAACTTTTTTTTCAGACCATGTTCGCTCCCAACATGGAGCATATGGATCTACACAGTGTGAAGATATCCACTCCAAAAGAGGAGTAAATGGATCTCCGCAGTGAGAAGACGTCTTGACAGACTATTTTTCTCGAGAATTGTTTTTCAGATAATTACTCAACCCGATGGGCTTTAGGTGCGTGTTATAAAATTTATATTATTATGGGCTGCCGTAATAATACTGTGGTAATAATATTTCGCTGGTGATTTGTGCTTAAAGTTAGTGTTAAATTTATTTTTTTAAACTTTACTTTGCCATAATTAGTAAAAGTTAATATTTTGCTGGGAATTCCGTTTTGACGATTATGTCTAATTATAAAAATATTTTTTCAAACTTCACTTTATCGTAATTAGTCATGATTAATATTTTGCTTAAAAGTAGTGCCTTATTAAGCTTATTATGAATATTTAATCATCAATTATTTTAAAACTACATCGACGGATATGAATTGTCATACGCCAAACTCTATTTAAACGTCAAACATTAGATACTGCCAACTTAACATTAGGAACTCAGCCCCCAGATAACCTGGATAACAACCCCAATTATATCGATATATCTTATTACTATATTGAAACTGACATTTTTTTTTAATGTTTCAGTGCTCTGGACCTTCAATGGAGCCAACACTGCATTCAAACAATGTTCTTCTCACTGAGCATATAAGCCCTCGATTGAATAAAATTCAAAGAGGCGATATTGTCATTGCCAAGAGTCCATCAAATCCATCACAAAATATCTGCAAACGTGTGATTGGATTGCCTGGTGACAAAATGAGGGGACAATTCTCAATTCGTAGTCAAATAGTACCCAGAGGCCATGTTTGGTTAGAAGGAGATAATACTTCAAATTCTGCCGATTCAAGAATTTACGGTCCAATACCACAAGGATTAATTAGGAGTAAGGCTATTTGTAGAATATGGCCCTTAGATTCTATTAAATCATTAGTTTAATGTAAAACTGCATACTTAGTTTGTGACAATATTCTTATACGTGGTAGTACTTCACACTGATGAATTGTATTTGCTATCATATATGTCTATGAAAAGTATGAAATGTTACCAGTAGTCAGATTTCTGTTTCTGAATATTATGGATGCATTAAAGTAGTTCTTTATTTTTATATCCTTTATAAAATATAAATCGTAATAATATGGTTACGCTTGAGTGAAACCATCCATTTTAAAGGAATATCAAAAAAAAATATTTTGAATTTATTTATCATATAAAAGATCTTTCACCTCTTATTGTGGAACAGCTTTGAAAATACAATCATTTATATGAAAGTTTAAAATGTTTCAGCAATCTTTCAAAATTAGGAAGGAAAACCGTTCCTTTAACGATTTTATTTAAGCATAAATTTGTTTTTGTATATATTTGTCTTTACCAACAAAATGTGTATACAAATTTTATAAATTTTAAATAATAAATAATCATATCTGCTCTGAATAAGACGAAATGGATTTCTACAATATGAGACAGATTGCTTTTCACAAAGATTATATGTCAGCATATTTTTTTTATTATACAACTTTTTGAGCATAAATTTTTTATAAATCTTTATGGTGGTATGAGATTTGAGCATGTGACAATTATTTATTTCATTATTTAAAATCACAGATTTCTTATAATGAAATTTTTAATTAGTCGAATAAAGTTTGTTTTCTGATTATGTCTGCTCATAAGAGATATGTCGAAGCATATTATTCAGATGGAAAAGAGATCAACACTCTAATGTGTGTAGCGAAAAAATGGTACAACGTGTTTTTATGATATTATTAAAATTACATAAAATGATGAAGTTAAAGAAATTAAGGTTATTCACACATTTATTTTAAGAATATTTATGCTATTTTTCATTTTAATACATGAACATCTTTAATCATTTCGTATTCTAATGAAATATGAATTTTAGAAATAATGGTTAGTTCGAAATTGGAAAAAAACTGACTTGTAGTAGTATAGTTAGTTATTCATAATAACTCACTTCAAATTTTAATTGCAAACATAATTATGATTCTATCTAAAATGAAAAATCTTTTACAAAGACTGATTTGAAATTTAAATGTAACATTTTGAATGAATACTTGGAATTAATGATGAATAGTTTGGGCCCTAGTCATTCGTAGTTGAATTGTGTTCATGCACCACTCTCGCCAAAGCATTTCGTTTTATTCTATATTTGTAACTAGTCATTTTAATCTAAAGATAATATTTGCCTTCTGTATAATATTATAGTAGAACCTCGATTATCCAAACAAATGGGATGGAAAGCATAAAATTGAGATTATCGAGATGGATTTTTTTAAAAATTAAAATCTAATTATAAATGTGTAAATATTTATTTATCGATTATGTTTTACATTAAATACAAAATATGAGTACATACATGAAGATGATTATTACTTTGTGTAAAATTCAAGTATGTATTTATTTTTGCTTAAAGATAGCTATCCTTTTCGAAGCTGACAAATCAGTCACATTCTTCCTGTTTCTCAAAACGCTTCATAGCTACATCCAATCATTATAACGCTTCAAAATGTGTAGGACCAATAGCACGACTTCCATGTCGTCTTGTTCTAGGTCTTAGTCAAATACTGATTCAATTATTTCCTCGTCATTCAGAATTTAGAATCTAGGATCTTCTGCATCACAATTTAACCAATTTGGAAATTTAAACCCGTTTCATTACCACTATAAATTAATTATAGATAAAAAGACATCCCAAAACACCTCTTTTCAAACCATTGATAATATCCAGCTTGTCTTTTAAAGTTGGCATAACACATTTTCTTTTTGGTAAAATGGGTAATATTAAAAATCCAGCTAATCAAAAATACGGATAATTGAGGTTCGTATGATAGAGATTCTACTGTATATACTTGCACTAACTTTTTTCTAATTATATGTAGTTATTGTATAATAAAATTTAAATCACATTAAATACAAATAATTGAAAAAAAATGTGTTTTATTTCTATTCTTTATACCACAACTTATTTATTTTTATAATTTATGTATTAAGATTTAAAATTGAATGGCAATATTACTGATAATGTATGTAACATTATCGTCAAATTAAAAAAACCACACGCAATTGGTAATATATCTGTTCACTCAGTTCATATGGCTATATTCACACTAGCTGCCTAATATATAGTGTCAGGCATTACATTATCGTGGCTTGTGTTCTTGTACTAACAATTATTTGACAGCGCATGAGACATTCAAAAATATTATTGTAATTAGTATAAATAATTCTCGAAGTCTTCCACCAAGGTAAAATAGAGTAAAAGAATTACTAAGTGCAAGCTGACCACATGTTGATGAACATGGCCACTTGTGAAATGTTCAGTACCAGACTTCATGCATTCAGGTTTGTAGTAGTATAAAAAAATAATGCGGAGATATCCAATTGGTTCAACAATCGGCTGACAACCAGTTCTTGGGGAAGAAATATATCAAGTCTTGATATTGTAAAGATCCATAATATATTTTTTATACATATGTAATTTAAATGAAAAAACGAAAAAGCTAAAACTTGTGAACCATAAAACTATCATGATGATGATTATAAGCAAAGCTTAATTTATAATATGAATAGGTTTTAGATTTATGGTGCAGCATGGCATTGTTATATGCATATCAAAAATTGTATGGATTATCCAGTTATAAAAATCAAAGACATTTTATATATTTTGAATTTAGTATATTTTCGCATGATTATAACCCTTTGTAAGAAATAAATGTTTTGCATATTTTAAAAAATTGATTAAGAACACTATTTTTGCAAAAAAAAACACAGATTTTTACGTCACTGTTTGATATTTTATGATAAATCATTAAATTTACAATAAGTTATAAGTAACCACTGATTTTAGAACCACTAAGCTGGAAATGAATTTGTATTGTATATTATTGAAAATATATATATCTAACAATAGAAAAAATTTTAACCGTCGCCTTGATTTTAATGTAAATTACTTTATTTGCAATGATTTCAAAACAAATATGCAAGTATACCCAGCTGGATTGTATTCCTTAAAAATTTATTTCATTTATGTTGCCTCTCTGGCTAATGCTAATCAATCAGCTAAATATTTTTAGATGAATACTGTCAAATTTTGACAGAACAGTTGCCATTGCAATAAAAAATTGTCGAGAATGTTCATGATTTCGAAGATGACTAAGTAAAGTATTGTATCGTTTCTAAGAAATTCATTAATCTTACATATCATATGACGTAATGCCTTTAGTTTAAGTGGTACCTGCTAAGTGAAAATAATAAACATTTCCATTTATATCGTCTTAATGACAACAGTGATATTGTTTTCTTTATAACGTGAGTATTCTATTTTGTTGCCAATCATTCAATAACATTCTGCAATTAGTAACCACATTGCGTCTAGTGATAAACAGTGACTTCTTCGGTAATACACTCTGATTTTTTAACACATTTGACCCACTTACCTTTTTAATGTTCGGCTGATTTAATTTACATTAATGTTATTAACAATATTCACTCAGTTTTGCCGTCTCAATTTTACTTCAAATTGTATTGTTCCACATATTTGTGTTATACGTGTAAAAACTGCGGAAATTGTATTGTTCCACATATTTGTGTTATACGTATAAAAACTGCGGAATATATTTTCATTATACTTATTCATGGAAATCTTTTTTTTTGTAACCTAGATATAGACTATTGAGCCTTGATTATAACAAAAACTTTTAACCTTAGGAAATGAAAAAGTGCATGACCATTTGACTTAATTTCCTAGTAAAACTTGAATGTTGTGAGTCACTTACTAGAAGGCATTGAAACACTCCAGTGCGAATGGTTCAGTTTCACATCAAATAAAATAAATGTACTGTGGAATGGTATTTCTATAAATATTACCCGCAGTAGGTAGGTGACCGTTTTTCCAATTCAGGATAAATTTTTCTAAACTTTGAAAATCATGTATGTATTTAAAGTTCATTTTTATTTTATAAACTATAATTTTTATGATTTAGATTTAAACATTTGTCTAACTTTATTCATTAAAAATAAGCGACATATTTCTGATGACTGGTGACCTGAATTTAAAATTCTTTTTTCATTTAAACGAATTTGAACAAAATCCAGTTGCAACTTACCACCTATTGTATTTTAATCTGTCTTTACTAATACTAGTAAATTATGATTGTGATTAACTTAAATTAATCCTAAAATTGGAAAATATATTATTTTTAGTTCCAATCTTAAATACAAATCAAAATTACAAACTCAAAATTGTTCAGAATTTTATCTTTGTTTGTATTATGATTCAGTAGAAACAACTTCTTTATGTATTTTGAATATTTTTGCTGTATCATTAAGTGTTTTTGGACAATTGCCACAGGAGTTCACTTACATTACACATTAATTTCAATAATAAAGTATTATTAGATTTTTCTTTAAATAGTTATACCGGTTTTGTTTTTATACTAAAATAATCACAAGTTATTTAAAACTAATCATTATTATTCAAATATAACATTTAACGCTTACTTTATAGATATTTTATTACAAATCTAGAAAAATATTAGTGAATTACTTAAACCCAACAAAAAATGTTTCAAAGGACTTAATATTATTTTAATCAAAAAAATAATGCTCTTTTGTTTACCTAAATAATAAAATATATGTATGTTATATGTCCGTTTCGGTTGCATGATTTTATTATGGGGGTAGGACAATAACTTTTCTTATGTTTCTGAAAACTTAGTTCTCTGGGTAATGTCTGGGTTTCACTGCATGCACCGCATACTATTAAAGTTGTATAAATTTATAATACTATGTATTAAAATAATTGATATGTATTTAAGTTCCTACTTAATGTGTTGCTATATGGATACAGGAATTCACTTTTATCTCATGCTTACAATGTGTACACAGATGTACACTATTATATTGTGTGTCTGATAATCTAAAATATAGATAGGTATTTAATCTATTCATTGAAGGTAACACTTTATAATTATGGAGTACTTTGAACTCCCTATTACATTATCTATAAATTTTTGTATGAAAGTAATCTTGAAATATAATACTATATTGGTGTAAATAATGCTTATCTTGATAAGTGATTTTCTCATCAATGTGATAATATTTCTATACTTAAAAAATAATAAATTGTATTAATTTGGCACTACTGAAAATTACTGCTCACCTGCATATTTTGTTTAAATCTTGATTAACATATAGTTTTGTGACCACTATAATTCATGCTTATATAGCATAACATGCAGTGAGTACTTGTTTGTGGTTTAGACTTGATAAATAAAGTTAGGTAAGCGGTACGTTTATATTTACAGTTACTAGATAATAAATAGTATGTATGTGGTTTTCAGCCATAAATGTATAAATATAAAAAATATCCTATTGTGAAAAATAATGTTTTCAAATCTTTTATCCTTGAATCGTTGAAAGTACTTAGATCAATATAAATCTTATTTATTTATTTCAATTACCTCAGTGCATGATTTGTGTATAAAAATCAATATTGTTAGTTTAGCTGCAGTCGCTTCATAGTATATGTTCACAAGTGGAAAGATCATTTTTATTATTCACATGTGTACCAACTTTAAAGTGTATTTATAGATAATTTATTGACTTTAATGTGTGGGCAGAAAGTGGTTTTGCTTATTCGATGATTTTTTTCTTCATATTATTTTGAAGTTAAATTTTTTTCTGTTGGTAACAGTGTATTATTTATTAATTTTCAGTAATTATGAGCAAATTTACTGGTAAAAAATGTCGGCTGTTGTCCATGTTATGGTTGACAACAATCTTCTTCTTTGTGGAAATTGTTGTTGGTTACGTTACGAACTCAATGGCGTTGGTGGCA
Organism: Rhyacophila evoluta; assembly: GCA_022683975.1. Lineage (NCBI taxonomy): Eukaryota > Metazoa > Arthropoda > Insecta > Trichoptera > Rhyacophilidae > Rhyacophila > Rhyacophila evoluta. The sequence continues at coordinate 3,484 of JAGVSQ010006931.1, read as the reverse complement.
GACAGTTTTCATATGTTGAGCGATGTTGCAGCTTTGGTAGTTGCTTTTCTTTCAGTGAAGGTGAGTTTCATAAAATATTATTGATAAACTAATAGTGACACTGGTAATTTCAAGTACAAGACAATTGACGCAAAAAAATGTTTAAACTACTAGATTTTTATTCTTTATTCGTGGTTTTTTGAAATTTTTCAATATCACTAATAAAATAAATCAATGCAATAATTGTTGTTGTTGTCAAACTCGCCTACATATTTCTGAATGTTAAAAATATTCATACAAATTAAAGTAACTTTCACAAGAATTTTGCAGTCAGAGAATCAATACTACAAAAAGAGTTCCTGCTTTGTCTGATACCTGGTAGAGTCGATATTTCCTATGTCATCATAAGGTCTTTCTGAGATTTTTAAATAATTGCTTTGATCAGAATACACATCAGTGGGGAAAACCGGAAAATAATTTATTCCTTCAATCTATCGACTATAATGTCATAATGCAATGTATTTCATTTTAGAAAAATGTAGGATTAAATCAAAAAAATAAAATACTTTATGTTTTTTTAAGAAACTTATGCTATTATTTATTTGTAGATGTCACCTAAAAAGTGGTCAAAAAACACTTTCGGCTGGGCAAGAGCGGAGGTGTTAGGTGCTCTAGTGAATGCAGTTTTTCTTGTAGCCTTGTGCTTTAGCATAACTGTAGAAGCTTGCAAGAGATTCATCGAGGTGGAAGAAATCCATGAGCCTAAACTTCTAGTTGTCGTTGGTGCTCTTGGTTTACTAGTTAATTTAGTTGGACTTTTCCTATTTCATGGTAAGAATAATGAAATATCAAAAATCTCAAAACATACTAATTTATCACAATATGATAATGTTCGTTAAATATTAGTTTAGTGGTGTTTCAACACACCACTCAAATGATTTCAAAATTCAACTCCTAACCGAGTTATTTATTTATTACATACATGCGGCAAGGAAAATTAGATACAAAGCTTCACATGGATCATCTTGGATATTTTGGTAGAGTTTACCATAAACATCTTGCCTATCTGTATTTTAATAAATCTATGCAGAACATGCAGTTGCGCTCATTCTTCTATGAATAATATCCTTTGATCTTGTATCCAAGAATCCGTAACCCCCCTTTCTTATATGTATGTATATTAATTAAGTATACATTTATTTTAATAAAGGTTGTCTTAAAGAAAACAGTAAAAGAAAGTCTTAAATATTGCGCTTAGTTTTTCAACAGTAAAATAATTTTAGTTTCCAACTTAACTTTAACAGTTTATGACTCTTATTTTGTATTATGACATTTCGCCAGAACACGGAGGCGGTCATGGTCATTCGCATGTGGCCAGCAATCTATCAGAACTGGTCGGCACAAACGTCACTGATGATAATGAAAATGATTCAATGTATTCAAAGACCGTATCGGGAGTACCCACTCTGCCCCCTGTAGTTCCTTCCAAGAGTAGACATGGTCATAGCCATGATGCAGCACAGATGAATATGAGAGGAGTATTTCTACACGTCCTTTCTGATGCATTAGGTGAGAAAAGTATCTTTTTCTATCAATCAGTACCTTTTGTGAAAATTGATAACAATGTATTATCAATCTCTCAATAAACTTATCATGTTTTAACACTCATATAATTCATTTACGACGTGATTTCATAAAGCATATTCTTCTTTGTTTTCTATTACATGTAATGAAAGAGACAGATGATCAAATTTATGCATTGAAACATACATGGTAAATTAACAATACTTTATGATTGTGTATGAATTATCTATTTGTTAGAGATAATATTCTATCTCTCATTTTTGTAAAGTAGAATAAACATTTGTGCGGAAATTCCGTTAACCAAAATAACCTTTCCTCTGTTTTTATTATTGATATTGAATGTTCGCAAATTTGTGGGACAAAATAAACTAAAAATTTACAATTGCTACAGCTTGATTTACTTTCTTGCCACAAGCTAAAATCATTTTTTCATTATAGTATAAACAACTGTTGATTGTATTATGATACTGAATACTCTTTTTCCTGAATATATTTTGTTATCATGTCAAAGTAGATTTTTGTTTCCCATAACTGAGAAGTTAGCATGCGCACTTTGGGACCAAAGATTGTAGGTTTGATTTGCTGCTGGATTATTTATAATCTACAAATTGGGTCGAGTAACTAATTCTCGCGAAAAAAATCTCTCAAAACATGACCACATTGCTGAGATCCATATATTCCATTTCTGGATTGGGCGGACATGATAAAAAAAATATTTTCCTTTATACAATACAACGTATTATATATGTCATAGCATTACCATACATTTATCCATAAAGCATTATATTATTATCGGACAACATATTGATTTATTTAATCTACGATGACATAAATAATACTGATATCAAGTGTAAATACTATGTATTTAATTTGTTATCTCTGCCCTAAAATCAATTATTTTAATACCTTCAGGTATTTATTTCATAAATTACATGTACAGAAGTGCATTAAAAGATATCTTTAGAAATTTATGGATAACGAAAAACATCATTGACCTCATTCAGTGAATTTAGGTAGTCTACGTCAACTAAATGCATCATAATGTTTATCGAATTATATGAAAATAAACTCAAAAATTAAACACACATTTGATTAAACAATCGAGTGTCTGTTTTGGAATTTTTAAATATGCACATGTCACAGTTTCATCATTTTTTAATGTTTGAAATTTTGAATCAGCTGCACCACCATCACCGAAGAAGAAAACTCTGTATTGTTTTCCTTACAGCTGGTGAAGGTATTTGATTGTACATTCTAGAGGCATATTTATTCATTTACTCCACAAAGAATTTGTACAATACTATCTGTTGTTTGAATAATTGGTCATTTACAATGCTGACATTCTACTGTACTACAATATTTCCATTAAAACTGTCAAGATTTTTTTTAAAATAGAAGAAACAAGATTTGATTCTGTGTAGCCGTAAAGTTTCAAAAAAAATAGAACTTGATACTCTTTGCTCTAGCTATTTTTATTTTGTACTTGAATTAATACTGTGAATATATTTTCAGGTTCTGTGATTGTAGTATGCTCCGCCTTAGTTGTCTGGTTGACGGATTGGAAATATAGATTTTACATCGATCCAGCATTAAGTGTGATTCTCGTTCTTCTGATTCTTCATTCAGTATGGCCTCTTTTACGTGAATCGGCGCTCATTCTATTGCAGACAGTTCCTACACATATACAGGTGCATATAGAAAACGACAAAAATATTTGACTAATATATCCACAATCAGAGGTTTATTTTTAATCCACTTTTATAATATGAAGACAAATTATTATTTGTGAAAATTATCTCTCATCTCTCTCTTTCTCATCTATGTCTTTTAAAATCTTTTAAAAAAATCGTTACAGATTTGCACTTTTTACAATTTTTTATTTTTTTTTAACAATTAATTATAAATTAATTAAAATAACATT
>JAGVSQ010006930.1:0-11872 GCA_022683975.1 Rhyacophila evoluta | reverse complement strand
AGTGTTTGGGAATTTTTGCCGCAAACATCCTCTGAATCATTTTTTCTTTGCGTCAACGCAACACGTGCGTCAGGCGATTTTTATGATATGGCGTGATGTTGAATTATGATTTATCACAAAAATATATTATTTATAAATACGTATATATAATTAATGAAATTTCTTTACTGTCGCAAAATGCGGTTTGCAGATCCACGACACTAGCGCGACAAGACAACGTCGTCTGACATCGTGAATACTCAAAATCCCTTAAATCTAATTCAGTATATTTTTTATACCATGTTCGCTCGCAACGTGGAGCATATAGATCAAAATAAAAAAAATCCACTATGAAAGAGGAGTGAGTACATTGATCTCCACAATGTGAAGACGTCTTGACACATTATTTTCACGAGAATTGTTTGTCAAAGTAATAATTCAACCTAATGGGCATCAAGTCCTGCATTTTCGGATTTTTAAAATCCGACAGATGTGGAATCAAACCTGCATTCCCTGGATTGCTTGACGCGCACGCTACCAAATACGCTACCGGGGAGTCATAATAACTAAAAATAATAAATTTACTTTTAATAAAACAGATTTTGTTATTGAAATGATTTATTCATTACGTCCGCTCCAAAGTTGAAGCATATGGATCCCCAGTGTGAGAATAAAATTATACATGATAAAGCAATACCTCGTATACTTGACGCGTGACACAAACTTTACAAAAGATCTCTCTTTTATCACTACTGCATCAAATTCAGTATCGACTGTGGAAAGAGAAAATGATGTAGCCCTTAATTTTTTCAAAATAGTCTTATTTCGATAATCACAATGTATACGACTCGATGCGCATTCTATCGAAATGATATAAGCTGAAAATGTCAAATTGTTTTACAAATTTTGCTTTTAAGTTTGAAAAAAGGACGGCCTGTCAAATTTACGACCATAAAAAAGGACTTCCGCCACATCAATTCTATTGGTTTCACTTAGATAACTTATTACATCAATATCAAATTGGGGAAATAAAACACTAGCTTCAATCTTCGTCCACTTTAAGATAGTGTCTATTTAATATATTGACTTTCCCCTAAAATCATTGTATACGTGTTTGTGTCTCCTTAGGTTACAAGATTTTTCTTATCCACATCCTATTTTCCGTCTATTAAATATTGTATATCTTAAGTTACATGTTTTTTATTGAGAATATTACGGTAATTATTATGGTAATAATAATTCTATAGTATTCTGTAAATTGGATACTTCATCTTTATTTAATAACTACACTATATTATTACAATAGTACGAAAAAAGCTAGCCAATAATAATTATTGTAAGGTAGTATAATATGATTCCTCCGCGGGGCAAATGTATTTTGCAATATTGTTTAAAACCGCTTCCAGAGGAGGTAATAAAATAATGTTTACGATAAAACCTTCGTGCTTCAAATATTACAGAACAATGGACCCTGCATTCTTTGCTAATATCTATGCGTTTCTTATAGGCGAAGATAAGTAACAGAAGTTTTCATTATCCTTAATTGAAAACCGAATCGTCTAACTATAAAATTATTTCTTAAAATACCGTCCACTCGTGATGCATGGCGATCGATTATGGAAGCTTATTTTAAGCTGCAGAATCCTACACTGTAAGTTTCATATCTTCGCCAATATTGCAGAAACGCGTTTATAAAACGTGTGTAATTTATGTGTTAAAATAATAAAAATAAGCCAGCAATACAAGAGATTGCAAAAAATAAAACTATACTTTACAATGTGATATAAATCAAAAAATCAAGATATGTGTTCCTGCAATATTTGCGACGGTATATATAATCGGTGGTAGACTGATTTTATCGTCAGCTTACTCATTAGTTTATATTATTTTAATGAAATTTGTGCACTATTTAATAAAAAAAAATGTCTAATGGTGCATGATGGGAATGGATTTAAGGATTAAAGCTCTTTGATTTATATAAACTTCCATATCAATCCTGGATTGTTAAGACTGCAAGCTTGCTCGACCTTGTAGGCAACCGAATAAATTATCATCATAGTTAATAAGCACTTGGTATATGAATAGGCTCCCTCGTAGCGTAGAGGTTAACATGCGAGCCTAGAATCCGGGGTAAGCGGGTTCTATACCCACATCTGCTGGATTTAAAAAAATCCGAAATGCTCAACTGGATGCCTATTGGGTTGAGTAATTGTCTAATAACTAATTCTCGTAAAAAATATTCTGTCAAGACATGTCGTCACATTGCGGAAATTTATATATACGCTCGACTTTCGGAGAAAACTTGGTTTAAAAAGTATCGATATCAACACGTTCGTTAGTTTACGGTATACGCATGAACAACAGGTGTAAAAATGTTTCGGAGGGTGAAAAGGATAGCAAGGTGCATAGTAGTCATACGTTTCGATATCAATATTCAATGTCGGACTATTAACTTAATTAATTGATTTGTTTGATAACAAGGGGACTTTGTTAGCCCTTGATTGCACGAAGCACATAATTAATAAGCACTGCCTGATAGAAATGATTAAATAATATTAAAATCACGAAAAAAATATGCTTAAAATATTTTAAAAACATCGTGAATTATATATATATATATATGTCATATATTAATCTAACACCAGTAGTTTGTCAACAGTAATTTTCAGGTTGAACTATCAACTAGTAAATCATTGAAAATATCTGCTATGATGCAACAAAATATAACAATAACTAATTCCTCTCTCTTGCACTCCTCGGCCATCAAAAGGAGGTTGTTTTTCCATCATAGTAAACACTTACCATGTAATTTACCAATTACCAAGGTGACTGACAAACCGACTGTCAATATTTCGTAACTCCTACGTTATTGGCTTTCAAATTTTATGATACCTGAGGAAAACTAGCTGGCATTTTAATCAATAGTAAAAATTAACGAACAATAAACAATGATAGTAGTAAATATTATTACACTTGATTTAAAATAAACGATAACTCGACTTTAACCGCAGTGCGCTTATCAATATACAATTGGTGGAACGGGTGAGATGTTCATATTAATTTTGAACATGAAATATAACAAAGAATCCATCTCTATTCAACTCTATAATTAAATAAGCAGAGCCGCGCCATGGTCTGGAGGCGCCTTTGTGCAAAAAATATTTTTCGCTCCACCCTCGAATTTTTCTTGAAACTTCTATATTTTCTTTTGAAATTGTGTTTTAATACAAAAAAATAAATTACAACGTAAAACTAAAGTATTTTATATTTTGTAGAGTATATCTGTTTCACTTATACAAATATAGTATCATTACACCTAGAAAGTACAGGCATTTTTATATAAAAAGGCGCTCATCGAATTCAGGCGCCCTTGAGTAGTGCAGCACTTGCATATTACTGCGGTGAGGCTCTGTGTATAACTGTTAATTATAACTAAAACTGTCAAAATAGCTAAGCATTGTAAGGTTTTTGATCATGTCCGTTTGCGAAGTGGAGCATCTATAATTATGACATTGACATATACATATAAACGGTGTGAAGATTACCACTACACAAATGTAGTGTGTATATAAATTTCTGCATTACTCCAACTTATTTAAATAGATATTTTCATTTGAATTGCTTTTCAGCCAATCGCTTAACATATTAGGTATCCAGTCTTTCATCGTTGGATATTTGTATATTCAATGTAGGTGTGAGATTTGAACTTGTAACACCAGCTTAGAACCACGCACGCTAACCTTACAGCCTATCTTTTCACGTGTCATAAAAATTACTACACGTAATTAGAGTTTTAAAATTTTTGTTTATAATGTATTATTCTTCATGTTGAAAGTGGGTATGATTATAGTATCATCGAGATTAAGCTAAATGTAATACGATAAATAAAAAAAAATATCTCTGCTCTACTAAAATATACATACAATTTAAATTAGCTTTACTAAATAATAATTAAAATTTGCATCGTTTCAAATTGAAGTATTAAAAATACTGAACAAAACAAGCACAATATGAACAAAATTGTAAATAAATATAGACTTTCTAGAGAGTATTATAATAGTTAAAAATAAATGGAGTTTAATATTTTCAGCCAAAACACGCATATTACAACTATAAAATATTACGTGGATTCAAATTTGTCTTAGAATCATACGTAAAAATTTGTATCGATAATGAAAGACAATTTCACTTGTATACGTGTAATTATACAACCATGATTACTGCTTTACATGATGAACATCGTTATTTATAATTTTATAAAACTGAGTTCAAAAGATTAAGCGCTGAACTTAAATTTGTGAACAAACTTTAAGACTTAACAACGTGTCCGTCTATTTCGAAAGAGCTCACATTACATGTAGCATAGGCCAAGTAATTGCTGTTACATCTCGTACTGTTGTCTCATCAAGACGAATATAATACGTATCCCCATCCGGTTTTGATCACTCTCATCCGCACGGCGCTCGCAGAGGTCTGTACCAGGCGCAAATTACCCGGCCTGCCCTCATTGGATAGACCTCTCGACCAATCGGAATGGCCTCCGAGATATTCCGCTTTTCTTCGTTTTTTATGTATTATATCTCTCGTTATACAGTGTAGTGTCTTATTTTTATTGCTTCTTATCCAACTGACCGGAGCCGAGCTATAAAACGGTACGATTAAGAAATATAAGACTTGTATATAAAGCCATCGTAAATATTGTAATAATACTTATATATCATTAAATTTTCACGTATTATATAGTAGTATATATAATACATTAAACAAACGCATTGTCGCCAATAATGCAGGAGCACGTTACTTAATTTGTTGATTTAAGTAACTTTGTAAAGTATAGTTTGATTTTATGTAATTTCTCCCATCATTTGTATAGTTTTTTATCAACACATATGTTGATAAAAGTCTACAAGTGAACAAAAATGTGCTAATGATACAAGAGATTATAAAAACTAAAATTAAACGTTAAAAAATTCAAGTTACGCATTGTTGTAATACTGACGACCACATAAATTTATAATATATCACACTCATACAAAAAGTTATATCAGTGGTCTATTGCAACAAGTGGCTATGTCAAACTATATAAGTTGTTCAGCTTAAGGTGATTGATTGTTTCTCATCAATAATATACATCATTTATTCAATGTTTATTATTCCAATATTCCATATTCATTCCCAAAGTGGAGTATATGGATAGACACTGTGTGAAGATATCCAATCCGAAAGTGGAGTATTTGGCTATCCTCAATATGAAGACGTCTTGACAGATTATATTTCACGAGAATTGCATATCAGACAATTGTTCAAGTCAATGGGCATCCAGTCTTGAATTTTCGTTTTTTTTTTTATCCAACATATGTGGGAATCGAACTCGCATTGCCCGGATTACCAGGCGCGCTAGGTTACCAAGGAGTACGGTTAATGTAGCGTTCTATTATGGTAGAATTTATATATATTTACGAGCTTTGGGTGGATAATTACGCAGTTTTTAAGCATTGTATAAAAATAAAAGGAGGAACGTTTCAGATACCAGTCAAAGTGGCCAATATATAACTTAAGTATTTCTAGCATTGGGGGAGAGATATATAACATTACTATCAAAATAACAATGCTGGAGAAGAAGTTACCAAAGGTTTTTGTACAGTTGTTAGAAATGAATGTAATTGATCCTGGATATTACATCATGACCAAACGTGAAATAGCAGACGATAATATGACGTTACAAAATGAGGATGCATATGAGATAGCGAAGAAGAAGAATCAACAACTCCAAAACAAATTTATCAGTGATAAGATCCCATCTCAAAGACCTACTAACATGTATTGACTGTTCGTTAGGAGACAAAATTAAACTACAATTTTTTTAAAATACATTCGAAAAATACATTTTTATATAATGGACTTTGAGTTTCTCGAGAAGGCTCATTCGCTCTGGTTTATTGTATCGAGGTTCTAAATGTACTCCACTTTCGGAGTGGACATGATTAAAAAAATAACGGCTTGTCTGTGTTGTGGGTTAGTTACTTCGCGCACAAATACAACCACTTAATCATATTATTATTTTTACATACGTGTCCTTACCTATAGTTCAATATGGTAATATTTTTTTCCATTCATAAAAGAACTAGCTCTGCGCACGCGCGCGTCTGTCATGAAGTTTTTTTTTTTTTGTTTTTGGTTTTTAAATTAACCTCTCCCGCGTGGGCGACTTTCGTATTAAGCTTTTCAAAGAGGCCTCGCCCAATCGATTTAAACCGAAAATATGCAAATCGAACTTATCAAAGTATTTTAATTTTTAATCTACAGACCCGTTTTCACGTGGGTGTGCGTTTACTTGACAAAAATGCGAGTTGTAAATTGGGTACGGTTGAAACTAGACATAATTATTACTGACCAATTACTTACACGGTTCTGAATGCTGTCCAATCAAATAAATCGACTACACTAATATAGTCAGTCAGATTAAATATCGCATATGTGTGGGAAGGCATTCACGATGTAGACGAATACAAATGCGATCAACTGACGAAAATTTAATTAATTCACTCAGTGCTTCACAACACGTGTTCCGTAAAAAGTCAGCAAATGTACTAAGAAAACATTTTTTTTTATATAATTGTGCAATTTGTATATACAAGGACATAAATACTTCTACCAAAATGTTCACTGCAACTTTAAATAATCTGCAAATGTGCCCATTATCATCATAATATTATGATCCCTCAACGGAGGTTGGAAAATGGAGATCCAGGTCTTGACGATTGTAAAAAATTGGTGTTCCTTCTTTAGCTTCCTAATCCAGTTTCAGAGAACAATAACAAGCATTTAATCTGCTTTGAAAATGATAGCGTTATCTTCTAAAGATAGATAGATATTATTGTGGGGACTGGTAATTTGTCAGGCAATTACCCTTAAAGGATTAAAACAAGTTGCTGATGATGGAGCGGGAAGAGATGATACAACACTTTTAAATTAAAATTCAGAAGCGAATTCCTAGTTTAATTAATTAGTAAAATTAGTAGATACAGGCAATACAATAACAAGATAACTCTACGAATGTAGATTGTGTAATAGACAAAGAATATATACGGTTTCAGTCTCCAAATAACATGAGAATTTTTACGGTACAAGATTTTTAACTAATTCATTTAGTGGATTTTTGTTTTTCGCTTTGAACGTCTTCTGCCAAAAGCACTCCTTTTAGAGGAAGGGGTTGAGAAAAGCTCGACTCAAACACCATTCGTTCTAGCTAAACGCGAAGTAGCAATTAAGAATTTAGCTTAAATCGTTTTTTATGAAAAAAAATGCAAGTTCAAGGAGAAGCAAAGGATTAAGTGTGGGACACGTGAATATTTCACAATACGCAAAGGTCTATTTTATAACTAAATGTCATTGAATAAAAAATATCTTCGCCTGAAGCGCTATTTTTCGTTGATTTAACTGTTCATTTCACTTTTTAGATAAAGTTTTAAAAAGTTGTTGATATCCAAGGAACAGGAGATTAGAGGAGAGTTGTGTAATGTAAATTATACGTGAATGTAAAGAAAATGTTTTACTTTGTTCGTATATTTTGATAAGATAATTTGTAATTTAATTTATTCACTATTTTGTAATTTACCTCTTTCAATATTTTCGTAAATATTTTTTGAGAATATGGTCCTACATAATACTGTACTAACGATGTCTCATGATTTATTTATATCTCATAGTATACTTCCGTGCAATTTAGAGCACATGGCCCGAATCTGTTAAGTTCTGGATGGCAGGTCACGTCAACTACAAAGAACAAGTGCACATGGATGAAACTGACGAATAATGGAAAAAAAATCTTAAAGGAGATTTAGACTTATCAAGTCAGTATCAAGCCGTCACAGATAATGTTATCGCTAAATATTTGAATAAATAACTTTATTATCAGTAGCTATTACTAAATAAATTCCATTTGAACGCAGATTAGCTTAAAAATATATTTTAATGACTACACCTTGTATTGAAGTAAGTATTTTTCGCGATTACTTGAAATGGGATAGTTTCTATAAAATTATATACTATATTTTTGATTCAGTATACAGTTTCAATCTACGATCGATCATTTCGTAGTGTTATTTTCGTTTTTTTATGTATACATATCTGACTATATCTTTAATTTATTTTATGGACCAGGGACGTGTTGTACGTAGGTATATTATGCATATTATAACCGAGAGAAAGTTTGACAGTGGGCCGGAGAAAAAAACACCCATTTTGTGTTTGTGGCTCGAAAATTACTTCGTAGTAGTTAAGTGACTTCAATAAGCTATCATATATTAATGTAACCTTACGTCATACGTGTAAAATATGCTTATGATATTCATTTTCTAATTACATAAAGTCAGAACATTATGATGTGACTTGAGAAAAGTTTGATCCATCTAAGAAGTTAGATAATGTCAAAATGGACACATTTAAACGATATATAAAAGAAAGTTTAAAAAGCTCATGATCTTCATAAGCATCCACCGATTACAAATTTGTATTTATGATATATATCAGAATAATATTTACACTATAGTTTAAGTAGTTAACTAATTCTTGTAGTCAGGACCGCGCTGTTTTAATGTCCATATTGTGCACGGCGAAAGGGTGCCTGAATATGATTGGTGCCTTTTATAAGAAAACTTAAATCAATTCACCAGTATTTTCTACTTCCAATTATATTTGCCCAATTAAAACGAATATTCTATGAAAATTAAGATACTTTTAAAAATTACTTAGGAAAGGGCTAGAAAGTTGAAAATGTGCAAGCTATAAATCAGTGAAAATATATAAATAGATGGTTCAAAAACTTTTCGCAAAGGACACCATCTGCTCACGCCGCGGCATTTCCCGGGGTATGTATCATACTTCGTTACACTACAATAGCTTTATACACCTTACTCTTTTTGTTATTGTTTTTATAACAGATGTTTTAATTTATAAAGTGTAATATAATATTATTGATCGATCGTCAGATCATTGTGAAGTATTATATAAAGAAGACATACATGGCTTTCTAGAGGAGAGGTATATCATGTATCGTTAAATATTATCTATCTGTATTTCGAAGTGTATGGTTGCTTGCTAGTTTTGATTGAAAAATCATGAATACATTATATCTGGTAATGCATATTTTTAGACGTCTATATTTTTTTAACGAAATGCAATATGTACCTAATAGCTCACTAAAGAATCGGAAACATCGCTTATGTTTTAATTCAAAGTGCTAAACTAACTTATCAATAGTGATAGCAATACAGATAGCAGGGTTATTTTTAACAGAATATTTGGATATCAAGGTGACAATTAGGTGAGAAGGACCTTGATTTATAACCAATTTCATCAAAGCCACAGTCATTACTAAGTCGGTAAGTTTTTAAAACCAAAAAATACGTGTACATGTCATGTGACATAAGTAAGTCATATTTTACATTGTTCGCAATTTTCTTAAGAAATAAACTTAAATTAAATAATTAGAACTCGTTCTAAAATTAAATTACCGTCCATTGTAGTCAAGGTACAGAAAAGCTGTCTTTTAAAATGTCGGATATAATATTTCAAAGAATTTGAAGAAGTATTTAGCATTTTCCAAAATATGTAAGTATCAATATTCTCTTTCCTATTCTGTGTGATAACATTTTTTGATGGTGGACAGTGGATTATATAAGAACACCATACTTCAAACATGCAACTAAAACATGATACTTTTCAGGAAACTACACTGGCCTACTATTGTAACGTTTGCCTTCTTAATAGCAAAAATTCATTCGGAAAATCAATTTTTAAATAACGGACTTTCGACTTCAATGGACACCCACTTTAGTCAGTTACATAGAGGTTCTACTGTATAGTAATTTGCAAGAAATAATTATACAATACTACATATTATTTTATGCTGGATATTACTTGAAGATACTAAAAAATTAAGTTCTGTCGACGAAAATGAAAGCTATTCATGAATTCTCGTAAGTAATTTATTGATGCTGCGTTAAATGAAGTGCAGGGTAGTTTTTTAGAAGAATATAGGACTCAAAGCTGAAATACTTCGCCGATGGTGAACTGTTTCGTATTCCGAGAGCGTCATAGCCGGTACCTGAACCCATTTCTGTAATAATCCTAAACACACCGCATGACTCGTCAGATTTCGTCGTCTGCCTTGTTCGTATTAATATTATTTTATTTATATTTTGTTATATCGACCTTTTGTAACATCATCTTGTAAATACGTAGGTAAGGGGTTTCCGATTTGTTTGATTCGACTAATGTATTCAATACTTTATTGTATAATATATTTTTGACACGAAATGTTTCAACGGGCAGTCTCAATTTTGAACTTTCATTTGATGTGTGTTATTAAATGTCAGCTTTGTCAGCAACACAGTCTCTCGATGTGTTTACACCATCCTTATATCGGTGACACAAAAATATTCTCGGCATAGTTTCTGAAAGAGTTTTCTGATTAAAAAAAAAATACGACTTCCAACAGCAAGAAGAAGTGTCTCTTCAAAGTTCGATATAAAAGTTATATCTTCATTCATAAAAAAATCATACTATACTCAGCATCTACCAAAAAAATACATCCTTGATGCAAAGTAAGTGAAAACATTTTATTTTTAAACAATTACGCGTGAAATCTTCATATTTTACATGTAACAATTCTTTTATGGCGCAAAATTCATTAACGATCCTCAGTGATAAAAGGAATCATATAAAATCTAGTGCATATCAACAACTATGGTCTTGAGAATGCAATCATTTATGTTCGTTATGCTACGGTGTATGTCAGGTATACTGGATATGAAAGTATGGCTAGGGTTGAAGATGAAAACATGTACTTAAATTGATTAGCCTAAAGAGTTTCTTCCTATTTTGTCGGCTAATTACCTGGTTTTACTATAAACTTTTTTAATTAACAACTAATTATAAAACAAATCAAATTCGTTTAGGCTCTTTGACTATTTTTAAAGCTAAGAATTGATTTTCTGACAATAACTCTCATTAATAATAACTCTGGTCTAGACAAGCTGTGCTCGTGCGAGATTTTTGTACGTATTGATAAGAGACCTCCCAAAAAGTAGATTGGCTAAAGATTTTGTATGTTCAATTGCTCAGTTTGAAGAGTGAAGAAGAAAAAAAATGTTCTTGTAAATATAAATTCTATCTTTATAAGTTATATTGAAGTTAAATAAGACGATTAATCATCGATTGAAAAAGACGTAGAAAAAAACACATAATAACCATTTCGAAATCATCAAAACAAACCACAAAATCGTTTGAAATAATAAATAAAAATAAATAAACAATCTGTAATGTTATATTATTATAAAATTATTATTTCCTCTTCGCAGAGGGCGGCGCTGCAGTTCTCAAAATGTGCTGCGTCACGCACCCGTGGCACGCCGTACAGTCAGTCCCTCCGGCAATTAAGCACCCCCGCGGACTCGTTTTTCGAAAATTAACATAATTTTTGGCTTCTCAAACTATATAATATTTCCTTGGCCAATGATTAGATTTTAAAACAATTCACAAGTTAGAATTCGTTATTACATTAGATTGCCGGTTCTTGATGAATCCATTCATATTAAAAAAAATATGTATAAAAATAAGTGGTTTGTATTACCTATTGTGCCCACCATCCACCCGCCCCGCTCTTACACCTGATCTTAATCAGGCTTATCTCGGAGCTCTGGTAAACAGTTTTTACCATCACTATTTTGAGGATATATATTTTTTCATTAATAGCAGGTCAGTTAAGATCAAAAACAAAGTAAGAAAATGGTACCGATTAACGAACAAACATATTATAACGTAAAAAAATACAAGATTTGGAATTCTGAATTATTTAAAACTGGTAAACTTCCATATGTGAGATCACTGT
>JAGVSQ010006929.1:0-15821 GCA_022683975.1 Rhyacophila evoluta | reverse complement strand
ATATACTCTACTTTTGGAGTGGATTCTTCACTCTGTGTAGATCCATATGCTCCAACTTAAGAGCGAAGATGTTATAAAGAAAACAAGTTACAAAATATTTTCAAGTCATTTATTATTTCAATCTAAAAAAATATTAGCTGAGAGTTTGTTGACTGTAAAATCAAATTTATCTTTAATCCACATACTATGTTTATTTAAATGATTAAACGAAGACTATAATGCCCTTATAAGTTAATACTCAATGTCTTGCATGTAACTTCTTATTTAGATATGGTATTTTTACTTAGTAGATTAATATACTGTTTTCACATTGACTATAGAGAACGTTGTTGTCAAAATTATTATTTTTCAGATTTTTCTGTTTATCACTCAATTGATTTACAAATTGAGCAGTATCTATAATTTTCATTTTAATGAAGTGAACTGTTACACCAGGCGGCAACATGTAAGGGGCAGCAAAAGTAGCGAAATCAATACAAATATTCCAAAAGCCGAATCTGATTAGGCGCGATATTTATGAAGTACGGTGGCCTACTAAAAATTATAGATTCTTAAGCGCGAGACCTAAAAAAAAAACGAGAAACCAAAATGTTTGGGAGGAAGTCAAACATATATTCAGCACGCGAGAGGGGAAAAAATTTAAAGACTTGCATCACACTGAGAACATCTATCATACGGCCCTGTAGACTCACTCTTGTGGAACTTTTCACAAATGTGACATTTTTAATTGCCATGTTCTGGAAAAAGAGAGTGTCGTTATTATCTCGCAAAAGCTGTAATGTTGATTGATTTCTATTTAGCGTAATGCATTTTAATTTTTTAAAGTGTATTTCCATATTTTTTAAATTTTCTCTATTATTTATTAACTGAAAACATTCAAATAAAAAAGTAATGAAGTCCACAAAAGTTTGTCAACTGCTTGGAAATATCTCAAAGCACAAAGCCTTGCGCACTCAATACGTACAGAGAGAGAGTCGTTAGAAGTTTTGATTAGTTTCCGAACAATGAAATCAAAATGACATATTGATCAATGTGAAGGGAAAATGAATGTGGAAACTTTTTTGAAAAATATATTACATAGAAAAGTGAAAAACGTGTGATTTGAATTTTAATATAATGTGAATTTACACTTTTATGTTAGATTATACTCTTGGCTCAATGCTAGGAGTGGCTATGTCGGATATTGATATTATTGACAACAATACTTTCAAATATTCTTTTTTTTCATTTAATATTGGACGAAAGCTAGTCAATATATATATATGGTTATAACAAAAATATTAAAAACATATTGAAATATAAAGAAAGAATAAATAAAGAATTACAACAAATATATATACACAGGGAAGAAGAGAGTGTCTACCAAGTAAGCTAGACAGACCCTACTCTGATTATGTATATAATAACATACATCTAAGCTCGCTTTCACCTAGGTGGAAGCTATCAATATCCGAAGAAATCTCGTTAAACCATTGCTTTCCGCATCGACATGACTACTACCAGGATAGTCCTGCATTTAGTAATGAAGAACAGCTGATGTTCTTGATTTCTTATATATAATATAACCAGCTATTCAAGATTGATTGATAAGAAACAATCACATAAAATAAAAAAATTTATCATGGGACATAGGTAGTACTAGCAATAGAGCAGAGATATACAATATTACTAAGTTTATTCTGCAATATATACTAAAATATATGGTATAGTTATAATATTTATGTTGGTTCTAGAATTGTATGATTTAACAACTGAGAAATGTTATTTTTTATGAAATATATATAGAATGGGACTCCATTAGCTGATGTATGTAAAATAATTATGTATGTGTAGTTTATCAACCGTATGCACTGACTTAATAAAAAAAATATTTTAAAAAAATCAGTACATATTTAGAATCAATAAAAACTTATGAAGTCATTTAGTAACATACACTAATCAGTTAACCATCAAACAATACACCAAAAACATTTAATGTATTATTGTATCTAAGAAAGAAGATTTCTTATTGTCAGTGCTTAACAATAATATAATTTGTTAGAATATGAATATTAAATACACTAATAACGACTAATTGAAGCCCAAAGAAGCTACTACAATGATACTCCTGTAATAATTTTCAAGGGCCGTTTACTTTTGCTATTCCACAGTATACGCTATCATATAAATCAGATATTATCCTTTATAATTATTATTTAGTATCCTTTTATAATCAGAGAAATCAGATTATAAAAGGATAATAAAAAGTGTCTTTTTATGGTCATTTTATAAATATTTATCGTAAACAAATGTAATTAATAATAAATCAGTGCTTGATGGAAATAGATTTTAAATTCTAAATTATTTAAAATTGGTAAACTTCCATATGTCATATGCCAGTATTTACCAGTTTTAAATAATTTGTAAACAAATGTGTCAAAACAAATAAATTTGATGATTATATATATAATACAACTTAAATTCTATACAATCCTCAGGCTATGATTTCCCGAAGTAGTTTCTATTAAAGTGTCATGGAAATCTTAGGTAATTTCCGCCGCGAGATTATGCTAATTCAATTTCCTATAAAGCTACACCGTAGCTTTCTCGTAGAGGGGTTTACGCACTATCGCAGGCTCACCATTTTACTCGAGATCTAATCACATTTCGATTCATAAAAACATTACCTATACAAAACACCCTGAGGTTGGATAACTAAGAGCACACTGATACTCAATTATTGATGTCATAAAACAGAAATATACTATTTTTCATATTAAATAAATTAATAGAATTCAGATTTTGACATAATTTTGACACTTATGTACCTATTATTTTTATATACATTCAATCACTTCAATATAAATGAATCTATCGGTAGAGCCAGTCCTTGATTAACAACGGATTGATATTTCATTGCTCTGAATTTAGTACAGACATAAATATATTTCAAATAAACGATATTCATCTAAAAATTGACTATTATGAACAATTCTTTGTTATCATTATTCCTAAAATATACCTGTTATTGGTATCGTTTCTTTATTAATTCTCTCCGGTAGCGTAGTTGGTAGCGTGCGCGCCTAGCAATCCGGGGAATGCGGGATCGATTCCCCAGCTGTCGGATTTTAAAAATCTGAAAATGCAGAACTGTATGCCTATTGGGTTGAGTAATTGTCTGACAGACAATTGCCGCGAAAAATAATCTATCAAGACGTGTTAATATTGCGGAGATCCATATAATCCTCTTTTGGAGTGGATATCTGCGCACTGTGTAGATCCATATGATACACGATGGGCGCGAACATGGTATGTATATATTTTTAATTTAAGCTTCTCATTAACGTGCTTAAAGATTTTAACAATCGTGTTGCTGTAATAGTATATTAGAAAAGTACAAACGCATTGGTTATTAACATTTTTGCGTACATATTAGACTTTCATTCAGCGCGAAATTCAAAAATGCCTACCATAAAATCACAGTGATTCACAGTTATGTTAACAGCGATTTTCTGTAATATATTTTGAAAACTTAAATATTGATAAACTATCTATGAACTAAAATTGTGGAGAAGCAATTTCTAAAAATACACGAGACAATTCGACTTACACATTGAGCACCGTTGTACATTACAAAATTTCTTATGAGAGAGCAGGCCTTAAAAATCTCCCTTTGATGTTAGAACAAGCGTGTTTTAATAAACCGATTTGCATAATCATAAAAAATGAAAGAAAAATATGTCTGAGGAGAAATCTTTATTTACCATGAATATTGCTGAATAATATTTATATTTTAAATCCCTTCACTACCCAGTGCTTTCACACTTATTTTGAAAATGTGTACTACTTCAATTTAATATGTTTGTCGAAAAAATATTAGAAATTTAATTAGATGAAATGCATTCAATTAGATTTGTAGGTCAATTCTTATAACGACAGACTATACAGAAAAAGTAGTAAGAATGATTATATTGTATATAGGGTTTTTTTCAAATGATAAATAATATTGGTAAAATTAAATGATAGCTCTGTTGAGAACTATACGTTCATTCAAATTAAAAATTAGAACGTACGAATTATTTTTTTTTGTGAAATAATAAAAGCTCTAAAAATATATATTTTTTTCAAATTTATGTACCACAGCTTTCATTCTGAAGCCTCTAATGATTCAATTAAATTATTAAAACTAAGTAAAAAACAAGATATTTCAATTATTACATGAAATAAATTTTCCTTTTACTTAAAAAGTATTAAAAAGTCCTTTAAGTTACTTGTTTAATATCATTAAAAACAGCAGAAGAAATAAATAGATTGAGCTTTATTTTATGTTAACTATCAATTCAATGATATAGCATTTTGGTAATACTCTATTTGTCAGTAGCATATAATTATTTTCAGTAAAATAATTATTTATATCTTTAACAATATCGATAGTTTAATATGCAGAAATATTTATAAAATTATGATGCCATAAAAATATTCAAAATAACTTATTATAATTTAAAAATTTAAATTTAAGTCTAGATGAGTAGATATGATAGTTGACTGACGAGTGACTATGTTAAGTGTTCTCCCCTGTGAATTCGCGAAAACTCACCCTTTCTTTGTTTAAGCAATTTGTAAGATACACAAAATTTTAAATTGTCTACAGAGATGATTTCTATCGCCTGTATGGATAATAAAATGATGCTCCACTCATGTACTACTTTTTATTAATAACATCAAGCATTAAAAATATATAATATTATCAATTCACTGTACATTTTTTTGAAATATATCAAGACATAAACATGAAAGACGTCAAGATTTGACCATACTAAAAATAAATATAATAATAAAGAGTTGTCTTTTAAGCCAAGGTTTACTCCTTATATTTGTTTCACAGAATTCTCAAAGAAACTCTCTAATTTCTATTAAAATAGAAACAAATTACCTTAGTGGAAGTCGTAATGTTAGGTGATATGTATAATCTTTACAACAGCCGAATCTGTTTCTTTTAATACTATTTTTAATAATAATATTTTACTGTCGTTGGCTTGGCGTGATACATTATTATTGATCTTCGTATATTTTACATGTGGCCTGATTAGTAAATACTTGTGATCGAGCGTCTGACATTGCTGTTATGATTCCTGCATATGAAAAATAAAAGCTGCAGAGCTGAATTCATAATTAGTTAAGTCATGAGCCGACAGCCAACTCTCTTAAAAATCAATCTGTAACTAAAAGTTTATTCAGAAGCAGGCATACTTCACATTGTTGTGATTATATACACGATTTAATAAACATAATCAGACATTTGGTTCACAATGTTATTATGCTACGGTATATTCCTGTTATGTGGAAATATACTGTGACATAACGAACACGAAGCACTAAGTATCTAAAGTGTCCCAGGAGTAACTAAATTGACTGGCGTGCACTAGAGTGTGCACGATTTCTATTATAATTAACAAAGCTCTCTTAATATCTAGCCTTATTAAAAATAGATTTTTATTTTCACTGTAAGATGTCGTAATTAAAAAAAAACTCTTAACTTATCTTTCGTAGAAATCAAGTCGTAATGACCGCCCGTTCCGATAAATTAAATTTCGTTATTCAAACTTGATGAAGTTTCTGTAAAAGTCGTGAAACTTGAACATAATAAAGTTATATTTTTGATAAGTTGACTGGAGATTAGTCTTTTACGGTGATCCTTAAACCACAAGCCATCACCGAGAAGTTGTCTCTCTAATTCATCTCATCTGCATTTCTTGATTGGCCTGAGAATTCAGCCTGCCGCTACAAAGGTGAGACCTCCTTGCAATAAGTACATCGCTTTAATTTACAAGTAAGGGAGCAAGACTTTGATGAATGGGGTAACATTGAAGAAGAAGCGCATTATTTAAGCAACCCCCTTGAGCTATATCTGTGACGATTTTTTTATTGCATAAATTATTTCTTTTTCGATTCATTGTATGAAGCTTGTAAAAAAATGTTTGACGTTATGTTTTGTGACAATCTTTATTAAACTAATTTATAATAAAATAATTTAATAGATATTTTGAAACAGATATTGTGTAACGACATAATTGAAAAAAATAATGTATAACATCATGGACGTAGTAAAAAAAAAAATGATTCAAAGCATGATGTTCAATTTATTTTGTTAAAAAAAGCCTCATAGTCAATATGCAAAATAAAAACACTAATAAAAAATCAATATGTAAGAATTAATAATGGGCGTTTAAATTTAACGTATTAAAGTATACAAACAAAAACACGGAAGAAGAAATAAAAAAAATATGATAAATAGGGCCGTGGCGTGCTATGAGGCAAGGACGCGATCGCCTCAGGCGGCATCATGTAAGGGGCGGCAAAAGTATCGACATCAATACAAATGCTCCTAACGTACGAACCATGCGGAGGCGCCGTCATCGAAAATAGAAAATTATATTTAGCGTGAGATCTAAAAATAAATGAGAAACTATACGATTTTAGAAGAAAGCGTGAAATTCAAAAATGCAAAAACGGAGTGTATTATTTAGCGCGAGACCTAAAAAAACAACAAAACGTTATTTTGGGACGTGAGAGGGGCGGCATTTTAAAGACTTACATCATGCTAATAAATTTTACGACACGGCCCAGATAATAAATATACCTATGTGTGTGTTAGATATATGTTTGACCGTTACGAAAATGGAGCGTATGGGCCTCCACAATATGCCATTCCACAAGCCTTAGAAGATTTAGAAAGAAAAGTTAGCCAATTATTCAACATGCAGTTCTGCGTCAATAGTTTTCTACTTTACGCGCTTTGGAGCTGGATGTTGCGATTTCAAATCTCAGATCTGCTAAAATATATTACATGCTTATAATATTAGACGTTTTAATTTGACTTATTTTATACATTTACTTTAGTATTTAAATATACATTAGTTAATTGAAAAAAATACATTACAAGAATTTTTTACTAATCAAACACGCAAAAATGTTGCTACAAAAGTCTTCTGAATCATTTATATTTTTGGAATACAAAATATTTGAGTGTTTGGTAATCAAACTTGTGAATAATAGATGTTCCTTGACATGTTTTTAGTCTAAGCTTTGAAGATATATTTTCCGGATACGTGTACTGGTTTTCATTTGATTTTACTACCAAGCGACATCTGTCGTATTTTCAACAATTGATTTAGTAACATTATTTATTAAATCCAAAGATATAAACATTAAAAATTTTATTATACACAAAAATTATAACGTACAATTACAAGATATGTCATTAACGACAGATGTTAAGCACTTGATTTAATCCAAGGTAACGCAGTAACGCGGTCAAACTTTTGCCATTATTCCTCTGTTTTTACGAGCGTAGCTGCTGGAGGCCGAGTCTCCGATTTCCTGAAACACGTTCCGTAGTGGGCTATAAAATTCCGCACATTGGGAGATAAAAAAGTGATTGCATTACGACACCTAGGCAACGAATTTTGCACTACAACAGCTTTACTATGTTGCCGGTAAATTCTTTAAATGTAATGAGCTTTCAAAGAATTTTACCTGATATACCTGATTTTGCAGAAGACCTTACAATTTATTATTTAATATGTAATTTTTTATTATACATTTATACGAGTCTTGTAGGTGTGATGAAGTTGTTCAAAGCAATAAACTTCATTAGATTCTATTAGACTATTCATTTCTAAAATTATATTATATTAAAACAATACCCATTCGATATTCTATATATATTGTTAAGCAATGAGTTTTTTTAATTGAATGCTTTTTTGGTTGCTAAAATACGATAACCAGCTTTTGTTTCTTTGTGCTTTTGTGCTAGAAGTTGCAAGTTTATATCCAGGAGTTGCATAATAATTTTATTAGCAATCAATAATGCAGACTTTATGCCAAATAGGTTCAAAAACTAATTGAGCATTAATTATTGTCAAATAATCAATTAAAATCTATTATGTATATGAATAATACGCTCAATATTCGAAATGAATTTAAAAGGGCAAACTATATATATAATAAATAATGTAGTTGCTTGTAGATATTTAATATATAGAAACAACACATTTAATACGTATTATATATAACTACATCTTATGTAACTTATTGATTAATATTTAATTTTAAAACTAATCATAAAAAAAATCATTACTAAATTCATTTAAAACAATAATATTAGTGTATGGAATGAATCTTTTAAACGATTAAGACCAATACTAAATAATTTAAACCATTTTTTAAATTCCAGATAAATTATAATTTGTAGAGACAGAAAGATATAAAATATTACCACTGTGGAAAATCATTAGACGAGTAGAATAGTTTAGCAGACTAATAAACAAACATTTTTACTTGAATAATTTATAATAAGCACAGCAATTTAACGTGACCAAATAAACCTTCAACATTCAGTAAATAATTGGACGACTCAAGAAAAACCGATTTTAATTTTAATGTAATAATAAGTCAATCAATTGAAAACATGCAGTAGTTATATCACAAAGATATTGCTTAGGAAAATAGATATCAATTAAACTCAAACATTTTTTACCACATAGATAGCAAGCATATGGATCTCCAGAAAGTAAAGATTATATTGTATTTCATTAAATGAAATTATTAATATAACATTTTGAGAATATTACAAATTACAAACTAAAGAGATTCGTAACATGACGTACAAAAATAGCATAAAATTATAAACTTAAAGTATTGAAAAATCGTCTGCATTAAATTTTACATCCACTCGATATCCGTTAATCATTGAATTAGGCATTTAGACACTATCACAATTATATAATAAGACCCTGACTACTTTGTGTTATGGTTTCATATTGGTTTTATTTTTAGTATTCAAAAATTATACCGCCTAGTACAATATATAATAGATCTATAATAGATTATTCATATTAAATTCACAAAAAAAATCCCTGTCCTCTCAAATAATTGCAGCCGAACAAAGGTGGATTAAATTCTGCACGAGTATTTCGAAAAATAGCGCACTCACAAAATTTGCATATAAAAGGTTCCTGGTCTCGGCTGGGGGTTGATTTTTGGCTGCGGGGGGTG
The DNA here is from genome assembly GCA_022683975.1 of Rhyacophila evoluta. Lineage (NCBI taxonomy): Eukaryota > Metazoa > Arthropoda > Insecta > Trichoptera > Rhyacophilidae > Rhyacophila > Rhyacophila evoluta. The sequence goes on along the minus strand of JAGVSQ010006929.1, from coordinate 6,785 downwards.
AGTGGATGAAATGCGCAACTTGCTGCCGACAAATTAAAGCTGGCATCGAATTAAAAAAGTCTTTGCAAAAAAAAATGAATTAAAAATTTTACTGCTCAGAGTGTGTACAGTCGACGGACTTTCATGATTTTATAAACGATATTTAAACATAACAAATTTTTAGAAATACTATTTTAAATATGTTAAATATATTTTAGTCTGAGTCTTTCGGTTGTAGAAAATATTCAATTAACCATGAGTATTTACTAGATACTTAGATATAGAAATATTATTGAAGCATAAAACTTTCAGTGATATGAAGTTCTTTTCCCGGTTAGCGTAGTTGGCAGCGTGCGCGTATAATAATCCGGGGAATGCGGGTTTGATTCCTCATCTGTTGGATTTGAAAAATCTGATGAAAATGCAGGACCGGATGCTCATTGGGTTGAGCAATTGTTTGACACGATTCTCGTGAAAAATAATCTGTCAAGACGTCTTCACATTGCGAAGATTCATAACATCCACTTTCCGAGTGGATTTCTTCACATTGTGCGGATCCATACGCTCCACTTTGGGAGCAAAAATGGTATAATAAAAAATACTAAATATATAGTTTGTGATGTATATGTATTTGATAAAGGCTAAAATTATAATAGACTAAATTTATTCCTTTGCATAAATACGGTTGTTTAAATCAAAATATAATTTGAATTCTAATACATTAAAGCTCAGTGGTAAATAAATATCAATAAAAATAGTTCAAATATTATATTATATTTCATAACACATAGACATCAAAGATTTATATTTTATTTGGCATCGGAAAAAATCTTTTTAAATATATCCAATTTTCGATGGGATTTTCATTTTTTAAGAGTAATTTTTGTAACAATTTGATTTTAAACAATACAATACTTGAACCGTAGCAAGATGTAAAATTGGACACTTGAAAAAAGCACTACAATACTACATAATTATACTAAGGCTATTAATTATTTTCCAAGCACAAAATAAATCTATACCTAGCGATAATTTGTTTTGTATTTATTCATGACACCTTTCCAGATTACCGGTAAAAATAAACGAAGGTAAAATACGATTTTATATGATTTACGACTAGCCAACTCAACAATAGACTTTCTATACATGATATTATTATTATTGATAACAATCTTCACCAGATTCAAATAATTTGATATATATTTCTCTGACTGTACTCATACAATTCGCAGAAGTAAAATGCCTGTTTTTATATCTTACTGCATATTTGTCAGTTCATTATTATAGCCGCTTGTTGCTCGACTAGCAGACAAAGGATGTGACGGAGGGGAGGGCGTGAGGCAGGGGTGATTTCAGAGGGGTGTTTCAGCCACCCTTAAATTGTCGTCGCACTTTTAAATGCTCCAGTCGCGGGTAATTTCTAATTTAAGACAATGATTAAAGCAATTTGTATTTAGATATTTGAAGTAATTCCACTTGTAAATTTTTACAATGTGCAATATCGAACCATTTGTTTCTCTGATGTCATTTAGATCTATCGACAAATATCGCAGATAGCAGTGCTAAATAAAATATAACCATTACTTTACGAGGATAAATATTATATATATAAATATATATATTTATATATATTAACAAGTATATGAATCAAAACAAAGTTTTCATACATGAACACTTTTGAAAATTTTAGCAAGTTTAGAATTTTTAAATTGATACAATTCTGATTGGATAAAAAAGTATCCCACTTATCATTATTATCTTATAATTGTCTACCCGGTAACGTAGTTAGTAGCATACGCGCCTAGCAATCCGGGGAATGCGGATTCGATTCCTCATCTGTCGGATTTTAAAAATCCAAAAAATGCAAGACTGGATGCCCATTGGGTCTGAAATTTGTCTGACAAACAACTCTAGTGAAAAATAATCTGTCAAGACGTCTTCACATTGGGGAGATCTATATACTCCTCTTTCTGGGTGGATATCTTCACACTGCAGACCATATGCTTCACGTTGGAAACAAACATGGGTATACTACTGCTGTCATAATAATAATGAGAAGTAAAAATTATTGGATACTACAATATAATATAAAAATAATGATTCAATGTTGTTATATTCAAAACCCCATTCTTAGAAATATTAAAGAATAAAATATTACTACTAGAACCAAAATCCTAGCTCAATTTATGATGTTTACTATGTTACACTCTAATCCTTTGGTTAATAGAGAACATATTGTTTTGAATCCATATTTAAAAAGGCTTTCAAAAAAATTGCTTTTGATTTCATACGAAAATACAAATTATTATGTGTGGTAATAAAATGTATATGTAGATAAAACTTACCTTAAATAACATAAAAAGTTTGCTAGTAACATACTTGTCCTTAAAATATTCACTTGTTAAAAAAACGTGCAAATGCAATATCCGTTCGTTTTAATGGATTAAATGTGTAACGAAATGTTCGTATAAAAATGATCATAAAGAATCGGGAGATGCATAAAAAGAGTCCTTTACCCTCTAACCTCCTGAACCTAGTTTATTTTATTTATTCTTCCAGATGTCACTGCCTTTTAATTAACGCAATTTACTGCATTAATTATTTGGCACTCGTTGGCTTATTCAGGAATTTTAAGCCCTCGAAAGGAATAGTCGCAAAGAGAAGTTAGTTTTAAGTATTGCTTATATAAGGATACAAAAATATTCAGACAATCCATTGAATGGACCAATCAGAAAATAAAAAAAAAATATCTGAAGTAAAAAATTGTGTGCCTTATATAATACACATTGAAATACATTTTGATAACAAAAGGCTAAAGTAATTTGTTATATTTAATACATCTGAAGTAAATCACGATTGCAAATTGCTAAGCTACATTCAGATAACGTTCCAAAGTTAAAGACATAGAGTGAACTTCAAATCTGTCATGGAGGCTTTTATGTTTACTCTCTTTAAAAATGACTACAAGTCATAATTTTTGTCATCTAACTACTAACCGTTTCTGCTCCAAAAGTGCAGTACACAGATATCAACAGTGTGAAGATAACCAATCCAGATATGGAGTATCTAAATCTCCGCATCGTCAAGAGGTTGTCGACAGATTTTATTTATTAACATATTTATTCATTCTGCATTAAGCTTATTGATAATAAACTTACTATTAATAAAAATAAAGCACATCAATTAAATGAATTTTTAATGCAGCTTTGAAAAACGGATTCTCGCCAACGAGAGATTCACAAACGCACACAATTGTATCAATTTTTGTTAACTAGCTAACAAAATAATACTTCCCTTTCATACATTCCTACAAACAGTATGAAATCAGCTGAAAACATTTAGACGAATTAGAACATGTTAATGGAACATAGTTTTTGCGAAAATAGTAAATATAAAAGTTGTAGAATTTTTATAAGAATAAACAATAATTGTCATCTTACTAATTGTAGTACCATCGGGTTGTGTTGACTATAATTTTGTAATCATTAGCATGAATCACTTACCTGAAACAAAAAAGAAAACTCTTTCAAAATAACGAAAACACATAACTAATGTCTTCTGGAACCGATGTTGTATCTTATTAATTCGATGGAGGTTCAGAAAAGTAAAAAAAAAGTATTCTAATAATTAATAATAACATTTTGATTATCGATATGGAAGATACCCAATTTCACATGTTAATCTCAATGGAAAGAATTTTTAATTGCCTATCAATGCAATCAACCCACAAATTTATCAACCCTGATAAAGCTCTTTCAGTTTTTTTATTTTGTGATATATATTTCTTACTCTCTGTTCGACTCCCGGTGGAGGTTTTTTGGCGGCGATGCGACCCGAATCAAATTAGCTTTTTAAATTTGTTAAAACACCCACACTACTTTTTATGTTGTGTTGACAAAAACGGCCCGTGTTCACGTTATTCGCATAAAACTGCAATTATTTCCACGCTTGCAGTACACACGGTGGTGCGAAATATATAAAAAAATCTCGAGGGATTTTTTTTTATAAATAAATATGAATATAATTTCAACATCAATAACTTTAATGTATGGTCACGTAGAAAAAAATAGTTTTGATCAAACATGATAATAGAAAATAATATTTTTTGAAAGTCTATACAAGCACTATATAGTATCGGAAAACATTCACATCTATCAATGAATTTTTATGGTATGTTAAGTATGGTGTTTATATTAATATATTGAATATAATGGTGAAGCTTTTTGTATATTGATGAAACTTTCTACAATATGATTTTTAATACTATATATATACAATACTGTAAATAGATTGTATTTTTTTTATTTTACCTTGTATTTAAAGTACCAGTTATATCAGTAGTAGTTTAGATATATTTGAAATGAAATTTTTTTTTACATTTATATATTCCACAAAAGAGAGCGAGTTTCGAAAAATCTTTTAAATAAGTTATTTTTAAATTATAGATTTGATAATTCGTTGTATGACATGTTTCAAACATTTAAAGCTATATAATTTGTCACACCAATAGCTGAGTAGTAAAGGTAAGGTGTACCTTTGTTGTTGGTGATAAAAACTCGGAACTACATAAAGGATGAAAAACTCCAGAGCTGGATGCCTGATGATTTGACAGACTATCTTAAAAATTAATTCTCCTAAAAAAACTGTCAATTTAAGGATTCTCACTATGATGATCCATGTGGTTACTATTTAAAAAATACTATAGTAGTTTGAGACGTTCATAATATAGTTTATAGTATATACTACACAATAGAAAATAGTTATGTATATCTATTTGTCTGTCACAAATACTCCACTCAAACAGTGAACTGCAGCGAATATTATCAACGAAAGAGTTAGTGCATCCGTTAATTTGATCGTATGGCCTTAAAAATATACATCAGTGTACCTACCATCCAGAGAGTTATTCTAGACGACAAGTATAACGTGTACAATATAATATATATTATAAAACAGAAAATACACGTGTGTTTCTGTCTGTCACAAATACTCCACTCGAACAGTGAACTGCAGCGAATTAAAATTTCACGTGTCATTTTAGTGCAATTTTTTGTTATTTCTTTTTAACTTCCAATTAAATAATTAATTATTAAATAATTTACCAACAAAAAAATCAATAAAAATTATTTAAATAAAGAATGAATTTGAATATATTCCAGGCAAGGCCGGGTAAGAAGAACCGATTTGATTGTACTGTAATGCAACTATTTTTTTCAGAATACATAAAGTTAAATGTGGTGAATCGATGAAGTTATATTGTAATAAATTTTTAGTTGGTAACATTTTCTTAAATTCGGTTTTTGTTTATTTTATTTGGCAAAGCCAATGTTTCTTTTGACTTTTTGCTTTCAGTGTCTAAGCGTGCCGCCCGTTATTTCGTTTCCTTCGCGTCCAATTCTTTTGTTTTCGGAGGTTTGCAATTACCATTTGGAATTTTTGCATCGAAATGCCATTTTTTTCTCTTCATACGCCCGACAATGTATATGCTAATGTCATGTTAGCTCGCCTTTATGTGTGCGTTAAATATAGTGTACCAAAAATATTAAAAGCAATGCATTACTTGAAGCGTTAAACTTATTAATATAAAAGCATTTTGATACTAAAATGCATAAATCTATAATGAATATTTTGTATACCATCTTGTGTAATTACATTATTTCATATCAATATTTTGTGTTTCAGTATTTTTGTGACCAAAAAATAAATACATAGTATAATTGTGTACGATCAACTAAATGTGCCTTTCACTTACTTGTTTGCGTTTACACTTGGTCGTAATCAGGCGTATCCCGGGGCTCTCATATTAGGTGGAAATGTCCCGGGATTAAATATAAATTACCCAAGACTTTCACACTCACGTGTGCCAAAATTATAAATAAATAAAATTCAAAAAACACATTTAGTTAAAAAGACTTATTTGACCAATTGTATGAAGGTATTATCAGGCTCTTGTTGCGACCAAGTCGGGTGGCCCGATAGGTTTGACTACTGATTGGACCGAATTAAGTAACTCTTACCTCTTCCTACACACTCTAAGATATTCACACAGTATATGATTAGTATCCTGTTCTTATTATACATAGTTTAAATTTTACGAATCTGTCGGTGTGTTTGTATAAATTATTATATTTGTATATGCAATGGATTGAACAATTGACCAATCATTAATCCTCGTGAAAAAGTCTGTTGGTAATTCTATATATTATAATATGGAAATCTATTTATGAAGTGGACTTTGTAAATAAAAATATGTAAAACAATCACGATTGTCATTGATCCTGACAATAACAATAAGTATTACGATATCTTTTCACATATATTTTTAAAATCGCTTTAGAAACAGGAATTAAAAACGTATTTGTTCACTTTGTTTATTGATTGTAAATCATTAAATATTTTACGATATTGAATTTTCTTGACCGCTCTGTATTTGTGCATGTATTGGCGCGTGCCTTTTTTCGATCTATACATTTCTTTATTAGAGATTCATTGAACCCTGTTACTGAAAAGAAGTGTATGTAGACTAAGAAAAGAAAAAACTGGAACGTATGGATATAGAAAAAGATTTTAGTTACATAACAATAGTAATATCATTCAATTATTTTTTTATTTTAATTAATCTCATCCAATAATATAATCCAACAGTGCATATGTCAAAAGTATCAATTATTCAGTTTATTTGATTATATAATATTGTTATGTTTCTCACCGTTAATATATATATACAAGATATTTGGCTCTAGTATAATAATTATGTTGTAACATTACAAATTACAAGTTTAATACGTTAACAACACGATATACAT
>JAGVSQ010006928.1:0-15821 GCA_022683975.1 Rhyacophila evoluta | reverse complement strand
TAGTTATCAGGGGCATACAGACCAATATTAGCCAAAGCGGCAGAGTTATCAATAAGTTTAACTTAATAGTTTTAACAGCTTAAAGCTCTACATATTACGTTTCTTCAATTAAATCTTTTTCGAGTTATACCCACTTCAATAGCAAATTTTCTATGCACAATACTTATGTAACATATAATTATGTAACAATAAATATTCACTGTCGTTGTTATATTCTTTTTGACACTTATATAATATATTTTGGAAAAGCTAAAGCTTCATAGTGCAATTAGTCTTATACTAACTAAAATCGTAAACAATTCCATACAAAAAGTAACAAATTTTATATTAATAGTGAATGTTTTATTCAAATATGAGAGTTTATTTCCTTACGCCAACTCGTATATTACAACTGTCATAAGAAAGACGCAAGCAATGATGATTCAAGTTGACACCGCCAGCGACAAGTGATTCAGTTCTCTCCACAACGGGAAACCAAACAAAGAAGAAAGTGGGGCTGCTAACCAAAGTTTGACACAATAAAATGTTTTGAAATGTAAAAGAGGTGGGTGAAGTGTTCATTGTTTTGTATTTTAAATTTAAGTGTTAACCGTTTCTGACTAACGACTTATTCGTCAAACAAATTATCTTTGTGGTATAGGGTAATTACTTTAAGATAATTTTCGTTGATAATCCTGAAAAATTTACATATAATACTTTGCTTTCCCCTCTACCACCCGCTACGTCTTCAGGCCAGCTATACAGACGTATACAGTGGCATAAAGAACATGATTTTTTCTTCATAAGTGTTATAAATATCTCACGGGCAGCTTCCCAAGACCTTGGTTGGCGTGCACTAAAGTGTGCGTGATTCTTATTCTAGCTAATTATACCCTGTTAGTATATTGCCGTGTCAAGAAGAGAGCTTTTCGTTTGCTGTAAGATTTTGCATTATTTTTTTAAAGCTTGAATATCATCCTTCGTAGAAACTCCCAGTGATTAACCGGTCTGATAAATGGTCGAATCGACTTGAGAAGCTCTTTCTTTTTAACTGATATATGGAAACACTCCCAGAAGATGTAATTGGCATCTTGTATTTTGCCACTATATGTATAATACTATACACAGTAAATTACTAGAAGTTAAATATTAGAACAGAGTAAATAAATTATTTCTCTTTTTTTTGATGTTCCGTAATTTTTTTTATACCACGTTTCCCTCCCAAATTAAAGCATATGGATCTACACAGTGTACAAATATCCACTCCGAAAGTGCATTAAGTATATGAACTTCCGTAATGTGAAGATGTTTTAAAAGATTATTTTTCACAATAATTATTTGCCAGACAATTGCTCAACCTAATGGGCATCCAGTCCTGGATTTTCAGATTTTTAAGGTACAACAAATGGGGACTTAAACCGGCATTCCCCGGATCGCTAGCCGCACACGCTATCAACTACGCTTACCGGGGAGACAGTAATAAGCATTAAGCTTGTTAATCTATAATCAAAATAGTTATATCCATTACGTAGTCTAGAATATTTTAAATCTGAATCATTGTTAAAAAGAAACAACACAGTAAATTTTGGATGTTCGGCGTCACATTTCCCAAATTTTCATCGTACCGTTTGCTACGGATGCTAATTCTATAGATAATATCCCCGAATCGTATAAAACTTGTAAAGAAAAACACTAAAAACCTCAGTTACTTTTATTTTTCCCGGAAATATACAACAACAATAGGATAAAGAAAATTTTCTTTTTTTTCTGTGCATAAAACTTTGCATTATTGAGAATTGTAGTCGAGGCAACAGAACTAGACGACTACAAGTTCTAGATTTTAAAATAACATTCATACACTAATTAGTAGAATTGTTTTTTTTAAATTGTCTCTATTGCAATTTTGCTTAAATACTATCTGAACAACTTTTTATGTAGCGAAATGCGAGTTGGTTAATAAAAATATATGTTTTATTTGGCAGTGGAATTGACAAAAAAAAATTATATGCATGTAATTGTCACAATAAAACACTAGCATTTTTCATAGTGAAACAATCTTAATGTTGCTTTGTTAATTATGAAGAAAGTTATGAAATTAGTTATTAAGGGCAAGGAAACTTATTAATTAATAGTACAGTCTTAATAATTCATAGTAGAGCATAGATCTAGCCAACATAATTTCCAATGATAGAACTACCTGATACGATGGTTTCACCTTTCAGTTCTATCACATCAATCTTATAGAAATCCTTACTTTTCAATGTAGTAAAAATCAAAATGCTAAGTCACTTCAAAAGGAAAAACTTCTCAGGGCAATTTCATAGTTTTTGAACATTCGAAATATCCTTTCATAACAAGGGTTCATTACAACAAATTTTTCAAATTCTAGGACACGCCAACTAGGACTTTGGTAAATAACTCCCGGGGCACATTCGTTACACCACAGTATACCCATATATATTGGATACGTAGATACGACAAATCATAAAGTAAAAAAATAGTTTTGTTTTATAGTTCAGTTAAATTCAAATATGCAACTCAATTGCAACACATTCAATATGAAAAAGTGTGTATGAAAAATTTGTGAAAATTCATAACAAAGTTAAGTCAGCTTTTTTATATTTTCTATTCAGTAATATGGAGTCTCCAGGTTTCATGTCAGTGACTATATTGGTACACTTGTACACTGCCAAAGTTTGTATTACTAAATTCACGTGCAATTAACTCGACTTAATGCATATTTTCTTTATTTCTCAAAATTCTGTATTGCCTCTCAAAACATTATGCTTTGCTAATATGAAATGTTTACTGTATATTGTGCCTTGTAGATAAACTAAATAAAATATTTAATAAAATTTTTACTGTTCTATTTGACCTTACAAATTTAACCCAATAATAAACAAAAACAATGTCACGTTTTATCACTCATAGCACATATAATGAATCTAGCTACAAAATATCGTATGTAGTACATACTTTAGTACCTTATATTTCAAACGAAATCTTAATACATAAGCTGTTTTATATTATTTATAAGACTTATAATGAAATCAGCTATTTGAAATCAAAAAATGGAACAATATCCAAAATAAAACCGTTTTTTTTTTTTTTGTGAACCTCTAAGAGATATTAAAATTAATTAATTGTATAATATTAAAATTAATTAATTAAATAGTATTAATTTACTTAAAATATGTATCATACATAGAATTTAATAAGGGTAATTTATTCATAAGTTGAATATAACTGTCGATGATTTTCAGGTAATGGATATTAAAAAAAGAAAGATTGTTATATTATAATTATCATCCTTCATATCCCCGCAGTAAGTGTAGCATATAAACACCATAGACCACTTCCAAGAATCCCTGTCTCCCAGCAGTATTTAGCACCTTTCCAGGCCATTTATACACAACTCCGCTGAATAGTATAGATAGTACTTATTGACTTTCTACGGCACCAAAAACTGATCAGCCCCAAGAATAGAAGGATTATTTTAAGACTCTCTTGAGGAATATGCAATATATGGCCAAGCCATGTCCAGCGGTGCAACTTTACTTTGTCAGTGGCTGCATGATTTGTTCTCTTATTTTTTAATAAGAGTAATCTCGTAAATGAATAATCATACGATAAGTCATACTACCAATATATATATAGATTAATTAATATAGGCGTTGGTTAAAACTACAACTCACTGCATATTTTTGATGATAGTTACATAATATTAAAACGATTCCCCATTTCCAGATTTACATCTTCAACAAACTCTGCAAACATTAATCGAAATCGTTCTTCAGACAAAGAGTATCATAAGAAGAGATATATACGCTGCAAACTTAATTACCCTTATCTCGCCTTCGCAACAGAATTCATAAAATATAACACCAAAAACACAATCGTCGTGTATAGGCATTTTCCGAATTATCCGGCTATTGTTTCCCCGTTTTCTATGAATAATTCGTAATATAGAATAAGAGATTAACTGACAAGTGATTTAGTAATTTAATGAAACCCCATCAATCGACTCTTAACTAATGGTTAGTGTTAAAGGGAATCCATTTATAATTCGATAAACTATTAATACGCGTTATTCATTTTTCTTTTTGCTTATATTTTTATCTAATATAACACATATATTATTATGATCCATTATTACTGATTTATTCTGGTAATAAAATATTATTTCTACTATCTTTCTTTTGCTTTCTGCAGGGTTGTTTTTTCCTCTATGGTTATTAGGCAAGTTATTCAATACATAAACAACATCAGTGCAAAAATAATCTATTGTAACACCTGTCATGGACCATTAATATATATTTAATATATTTTGAATAAATCTGTCAACCAAAACTGATATTGGTTCTAGATTGATGATATTTGATTGGGTCGATACAAATTTGATGTATGTGAATTTTCTTTAAACTTATACAATACAATATTTTTGCATATTAACAAACATCACTGGATGTAGAACATCATCACTGTTCTGGCAAAAAACACTAACTCAAAAATACAAATTTTGAGTAATTTTACTTTGAAGTTTTTGAAATGGTCTATCTCGTGAGTTTATATCATAAAAAAAATCATACCACCTAATTTAAATATTATACATTCTATCAATATATGTAATATGTAATAAAATAAGATTCTAAAGCCCTAATTTAAGCTTTATCTAAGCGTAATACGTTAAATACGAGAGGTAACGTTTAATATCATATGTTGCAGCTTTCATGTATTATATTAATAAACTGAAATACTTACATACTACCAAGTAACTAGAGCTTTAGATATATAATATAAAATATTAACAAGTGACTACTATAATATCTTTTAAAACAAACATGTCAAAAACAGAATCATACAGTCTCTACTAAAGCCTCATAATTCAAATACACTGAAATGGAAAATGTATAATGGTTTACATCAGCAGTCTTTCAAATTGATCGCAAGCTTTTAATAAAATGATGACATATGAAAAAAAAGAAAAATAACAACGTTGTATGATCTTACACATATGGAATTTTTTTTAAGGATGATAACAAGGAATAAAATAATTTGGTTTATAAATCAGTGGCTAAAAATGTCTAATTTGTTACTTTATATTTTGTGTACGTGTTTTTTAATAGTTAATACAATATCAATTGTAAGTTTTCTTGTTTATACATAGAGTTTAAAATGGCGACAACATCGGTGAGAGATTATTGATTAATTATCGACAGGAATTTGAACTGTTTTTCGTTCGCTATAAAATATTGAACTTTATTCGTCAGATGACTTGTGACGAATTAATGTGATCGTTGGGTCTTTCGTGCCTTTGAATACATTAATTGATTGAGCCCCCTGCCTCTTTTAAAGGACCTTCTCCTGCCCAAAATAATTGACTTTATTTTATGTTTCAGAGCGAAGGGGCTTACATGGCTTAATTTGGATAATTAAATTTGGGAAATGGTGCCCGTTCAAAATTCATCCGTGACTCTTGCCATCTAGCGGAGCCTATTGGCGATTTTGCGACGCTGTCAATTTTATTTTAGATAAATTTACATATATAGTGGACTTACTTGTAAAAATTTTATAACGTAAATAATTTTAAAATATATACAAATATCATTTAAATCGTCAATCGAAATCGAATAAATTTGAATCGTACACGAACATCATTCTTATTGTATATTTTCTCTTAGATTTATTTTATCTAATATGATATAAGTTGTAACCAGCTTCTAAGATTTTATCAAAGCTGACTAATTTGATTAACTATGAAGTTCAGCTCCGGGATTAGTTCCTGTATATAAATAAAGGATCGACATTTTTATAAACTATTTACTGCCTATTTATTAATATAGGATCACATCTACGTAATATATAGATGAAACAATGGATTAAATCTGTATTATTGCGTGAAAGTGAAAAATAAAAACTTAAAAAAAAGCTTTCATTGCGTAAAACTTTTGTTTTTAAAGTATTGAAAAATACATTGTAATTGTAGAAAATATATTTTCATCATTTAAAAAATGAAAAATATGTATATACACAGTGAAAATATGTTTCACCAAAGGTGAGGTATAGCAATCTTTGCAATATGAATACATATTTTGACAGATTATTTTTCTCGAGAATTGTTTATTAGACAATTTCTCAACTCAATGCCATCTGTTTCTACACTTTTAGATTCTTCTTATGAAAATATATAACTATAATGACTACCGTAAAAATTTTATTTTGTGGAACAGTTATTTTATTTAATTATTTTTTAAACAAAATAATGTTGTTTTCATAGTATTTGTTTATTCTTCTCACAATTTTTTGCTTAGATATAATTCAGTCGTATTCAAAACAAGGATATAAATTGAATTATAAGTTGGTTCTAACGTAACGAGATAGAAAAAAAATGAAAAATATACAAAAATTTAAATTACAATTACTTAAAAAGCTCTCAATATTTTTTGCGAAACGTTTTACTTCTCGAGCTTTTGTTTTATCCGCGTAGATACAATAAAGTACAGATTTTCTGCAAAGTTTCATACACAATTTAATAATGTAGTAGAAAATAAAACATGAGCGGGATTAAAAGTATCGTAAAACGAGTAAAAGTTTATTAAAAGTTACATCATTCGTTTGTTGCCGGCTAAGAAAAACTTGAGGAAAAACTTGATACGAAAAACATGCCCCTGCAAACTATAGCGTGTATACCTGTTTGAATTTTTCCCCCATTTTTTCCATCCTCTAAGATTTTTTTTCAAACTTTAAGTTCTTATGTTAAGTTTATTTTGCTGACTAGGTAGACAAAAAGACTTCATAGAAACGTTTAAATATCTCATTTATTTTGAAAGTTTGATATTACCAGGTAAAAAAAAGTTTTCTTTCACATCAGAAAATGTTTTTTCAATGTATTAGAGAGAATTATCTTTTTTATCATAGTGAAAACTATTCCAGAAAACTTATTTTACTGTCTTAATTTTTTTTACGAAAAACAAAACGTTATGTAATCATTTTAAAAAAACAAAATTGACCAATTTAAACTTAAATAAACGTCTTTCGTAAAAACGAAATATACACTTGAATACATAAATTATAATTAAAACATTTTTTCTTTTAAATGAAATATGTAAGTAAAGAATATTTATAATAGGTATGAAATCATTATATTTAGAGTAAACACTTTATTTTTAAAATCGCGTGATTACAATCATATTTTTTTAGAAGAGACTGTTTGCTAAAACTACTTAATAAATTGGATGCACAATATTTTTTTTGTAATGTTTTATGGGTATTTGTGTTTTTTTTTTATAGTTTTGATCTTAAGCCTGAATTCGGTGATGATGACTCTACATTGAAAGTGTCATGTTGATACCATAAATACTTCTCCATAAATTTAAGTCAATTTTAAATTTTGATGTTGGAGGTTTTGAAGGATTTTTGTTGAAAGATAAAATTTGTGGGCTCTCTATTACGTATGTAATTATCTTAGAACATTAAAAATATTTGACTACATTTTCTTATCAATTATTTCAAATATTGTTAAAACTGGGTTTTGTTTATGAGGATATCGTAAGTAGTAAACATTCTTACAAAAATTTTCCATAAGAAATGATTTTTTTCAGACTAAATACACATTTATTTTAAAAACAGTAAAATGCATAATAAAAATAAAATATTAAAATTCTATTCAACGACAGTTTTTTAGTTTCAAAAGCTCCTTTAAAAAAGCTCAGATGAAAATATTTTTGATCTTTTATGAATACCGATAAGCTTTCGAAATATCGTTAAAAAATTCGCAGAGAAGGAGATATTTTCTAAATAAATTATAATACCGCCAATGTTTTTATTTCTACATAAACCCCATAAAGAAGTAGGCTGTCAATATTTATGATCGAACGCCATAAAATAACATCTTTTCCATCTCAAATTGACGCTTAAGACGATGGAAAGTTTATTGATAATTTTGTAGAGTGTTTGTTTACGTACTACCTTTTCTGAAATTCATGATGGATTGGCCAGTTTAACCGTGTTTAATTTAGTTACTTTTAAAGGACATGGACTTTGCCGTGGCTTTTTATTATTAATATTAAATAAAACCTACATATTGAAGCCTATTTGAGATTACGCAATACTATTTTGATAAAATGAAAACAATCTTTACCATGTTTCATCCGTAAGTAGAGCATATAATTGCCGTGGAGCAAAAATTCACTATTTTTGCATTTTGCATTTGATACGCCAAATTATATAACATTGAACTTGTTATTTATGACTATTGTCAATCACCAATAACTAAAAAAAACTCGTGCTTCAAATAATTATACAATACATTTTTCGTATTTTGTTTTATATATTTTGGTAACTTATAAATCTGATGCCAGCATTAAAAACTAAATTATTTAATAAAATTATAATTTAAAGAAAAAGTTTGTTAACACCCAAATATTTATTTATTTAAAATTGCGATCTCAAATTAATCAATATCTCAAACTTTTGATTTAATTTCTGTGCTCTACAGTGAAAATATAGATAACACACTTGTTACTTGACAAGTTTATTGCATTTTCTAAGCCATAAGTTTACTTCGTACTTCTTTCAAATACATTACATAAATATGATACAATTTTATAATGTTCTTCGTTATTATATCATTCACTTACTGTCAAGACACATTATCTATTTTTTTTCCAAAAATCAGTTTTTGACGCCATAAAAAAAGAGAAAAAATCTAATATTTGACAGTTAGCTCAACAGCGTGATGGTCAGTTGTCAAATAATAGCTTTAATTATTTGCTAATAAATGAGGTTAAAAACAGGAGTTTATAAAATTATAAGATAAGAATTGCAGTGGGTGGACAATATACTGCAATTAAATATGTATTTCATTTGATAATGAAAAATAATTCATACAAAGATAATAAATATAAATCATGATAAAAAAAATATGCTGGAAAACTCTTAATTTGTTGTATAACAATCTAAGATTTTATGCATACATTTCTATTTCTAGTTTTAATATAAAGTAATTTATACTTGAAAAGGCTTTGTAAGTCTCGTGGGTGTTTCCAATAAGAACAAAAAGAAATTTAAAATAAAAAAAAATCGACTCACCAAATACGTGGTGAATACTATTTTACGAAAGCTCTCTCTGCTCCTGACAACGTAGCCACGACATAACAGCGTTAGGATAGACATTATTTGCATAATACACTTTAATCCTTGTTCTTCATTATACCTCTTCTTCGTTCCGAATAATTTAAAGTCTGCTAGCTGTCCGCTGTACTAAAAACTATGATATATTTAACCGAGCTTTTGGTTCTATGTTATGGAATTGGTTAAGTAAAACTCATATAATATAAAGTAGAGATACAATATCTCTTAAGGTATTAAACGTTTTAAGATTAAAAAAGACCCTTTTTGTCTAACCATAGTATAAATAACACAGAGAAATTTTCCTATGTTCACATTTCAAGTAAATATAAAAAAAAAATTATTAGCTCCCCTACCACGTTTTATTTTTAAAAATGTGAATTTTGCATAACTAGCAGAAATTTATTTAAAGTGACTGATCAAAGCAGAGGAGAAGCAGGTGATGGATACACTTTTCACTTTCTTCTGTTCAATTATATTGTAATATTTTATATTAACTTAATATTTTATTTTTTACTCTGCTGATAAATTCTGAAGTGATCAAAATTTTAAATATCCAAAAAGGCAGCGTAAGTTACCTAAATAATTGGGAAACCAAATGAAAGTCAGTCAAAATAAAATTGTTGATTCTTATGCTGTTATGGCTCCGCCAGTTGTTGATTCTTATGTCAATTGCTACGTCAATATAAATTAAGACTACATATTTAGTGATCAAACTCTCTCGGGTAGCGTAATTGGTAGCGTGCGCGCCTATCAATCCGGGGAATGCGAGTTCGATTCCCCATCTGTCGGATTTTAAAAAAACTGAAAATGTAGTACTGGATGCCTTTTTTGGTTGAGTAATTGTCTGACAAACAACTCGCGTGAAAAATAATCCGTCAAGATGTTTTCTTATTGAGGAGATCCATATAATCCTCTTTCAGAGTCCATATCTTCACACTGTGTTGAGAGTGAACATGATAAAAAAGTCACCAAAAGCAGTAATAATTAGTACTGTGAAATATTTGACTATAAGCTTATAATGTTATGATTTTTGCATTAAATCTTTAAATTTAAAGCCTATCTTGAAGAAACTGTTTTTCGATGATGTTTACAATTTTTAGTTAATACTATCATTATTGCAATAGTTTTATATAAATAAAATGTTGGGCATAAAAAAAATCATGAATAGATATTTTCTCTTTATTCATAGATTAAAATTTCGTAACATATCTCATTCATTTTTCAATAAATAATTTATGCCAATTTACTTTTGATCAACAACAAGCAAAATGTTTAAAATATTAAATACTTAAAACTGCAAAGAATATAAATGTTTCAGAATGAGGTCGCTATGAATTCAAATGTATTAAGAAACTTTTAAAATTTAAAAGAGTATCTTGCAATCACAGTCGCATTTGAACAAACCCAGCGCGTTAAGCTTGTGCAGTTTGACTTTTACCGTTTTACAGCAAAGAATATCTCATTTAACTAAAACTTTAAGTTCCACCAATTGAGCTTTCTTAACATAAACTCTTATCAAATATTTTAAATAAATTAGTAAATATAAATATATATACATCCATTGCGCACCCTTTTATCATATACTACTAGAACGAAACTTATAGTACGTAAATATTATATTAATATATGACCACTCGATTGTATTTTTTCACCAAGTCTGGTCCAAGTAGAGTATATAGATCTCCGCAATATAAAAACTTGGCTTAATAGATTATTTTTCAAAAAAATTAGATATCAGATAATATTTTTTCAACCCGATGGGCATCCATATTTATAAATTCACAAATTTAGGAATATAACCTGAATACAAGGCGCGCACATATAAAACATGTTCAATTCAAGATGTATTTAAATCCTGAAAATGTATTATATCTCTTATACCTCAAAAGGAAAATCTACTTGTAATTAAGAACAAGTATCTATTTGTATTATTTACGCTATACGGATGTCTTTTTCAGCATAATAATATAATGAATGAGCTTTCATGTTTTCCTGAAGTCTGCCCAAAGTCAATGATTTTCAGTAAATATTGATAAAGTAAATTTTAGAACTTTTGTTTTGTAAACGAAGCTTATTGTATCATGTTACGTAAATATTCTGCGTGCTTTAAAACAAAGTGTCAGTTCAAGAAGATATAAACTCTTCCATACATTTCAGAAAATTAAATTAAAATATTTATTTAAATGCTTTTTATTATTTATTCAAAGGGTAAAATCAAGTTTTTATTTATTCTATAGAAATTATGTGGCATATTATATCAATTATTGAAAGGCAAAAGGACATAACTATCAGTTTTGTTAAATATATTTGGTGACATTTAGTCACCATGGTAAATCAGTTCTATATTGTTGTGGTGACTATGGTGCTGAAGTTTAAATCTTACTATATATTTAAGGCAAAAATATTTAGTAGCTATAATAGATAATCAAATTGCTGTAAATCAAATAATAATACAATAATATTTAAAATGGTTGCGGATTTTTTCTTTTCCATCATCGATAAAGATCAAAAAAAAATGTTTAGTACAGCTATCATACTTTTCGTTTCTTTGATAGCCGAAATCGTTACTAATTTTATCAATATCATATTGACTGTAGAAAAAAAAAGAATATAAGCTTCAATTTTTTAAAATAACTTATATTCGATAATCAAAATGTGTATAGATTAATACACGTTCTAAAAAGATGAAAAATCTGGAAATGCTGAATTTTTATTTTAAAAAACAAATGTCCTGTAAAACTTTCGATCAGAAAAAGGGGCTTCTACCCAATCAATTTTACTGATTTTTTGTAAATAGCTTGTTAAACAAATTTCATATTGAGTAAATAAAACACCAGCTTTAGTCTTCATGCATTTCACGGTTGTGACTATGTAATGTTTTGACTTTAGCTCAAAATCATTAAATTAATTAACGATATGCGTGCCTTTTGTCATTCTATATGGGTTACGTTTTTTTACTTGTCACAGTCGATAAGAAATATTATAGATATTCACTTCCTGATAATTTATTTTGACGAATTATTTTTTACGAGCATTGATAATCAATCGCTCACTCAGTATAATTATTTTTGCACAGCTAAAGGACTCGAAACGGTAACATCCAATATCAAATATTCACAGCTAGTTTGCCAAACGAGTCACCTACAACACCAACCTAAAATATTTACTAAATGTAGCTATTTTGCTCTTATAACTGTAAATTCGTTTATTTATTTGTATTTATATTATTAAATATACTATCTTTCATAACGATTGCGTGAAATATATTTTTTTAAACTTAGACGCAAAATCGAAATATCGCTGACAGCATTTCTTGGTAATATCACAAACGACTGTAAAATATGTTATATCATTGATCAGCATTATTATCACATTATTTCTCCACTTTATATAATACTCTGATTGTTTAATATTATGTATATACGAACAGATTAAGTAAACTATTTTTTTTAAATGTTTTCATATATTCTAATAATACATTTATATCGAATTATGTATTAGTCAACAAAAGCTTTACAGAATAATCAGAGTTGCTAATGAATTATATTTTATATCCGTTTATTGTTAAGCTAATTGATTTTATGTAGATTTCTTCAGACGTAAATATTCCCAAGCTTTCCTTATTTATTGATCAAAAGAAATTAGAGTCCGGAAAAACGCTGATTTTCCTTGCATTTTAAATTTGTTAATTCTCCAGTTAATGGAAGCAGTTTTAATTACACAGACGAAATAATCTACGAGATTTTTTTGTGCGATTTCAAACTAGATTTTCCACTCTGATTTTAAATATGAATCACCATATAAAAAAACTCTAGATCCACTTGACGCTAAAATTAAGAGTACACTCTTAATAATTATACAACGTTTTACACTAAATGTTCTAGCTATTAACATAATCATTATTTTAAATATTTGGAATTTTAAACATTAAGTATAATATATTAACGTTATTTATTTCATCAGATATTTTTCAGTTCTTTTTAAATCATGAATATTTCTTAACTTTAAGACAATGTGTTTTAAAGTAGTGAAGCTAATACGTATAGCTGATTAAATAATTCATGTATTCTTCAAGCTTATTCTCATATTCGTCTTATAAAAATTGTAGTTACGTTAAAATAAACTGAATTTATTAGTTTAAAGAATTGTTATCTTGTACAAAATAGAAGTATTAAGGATTAAGTCTGCATTCAATGTGTTAATTTTGCATCAATTTTTATTCATATATTTGTGGTTAGTCCAACCGATACAAAAACAACTGAACTTTTTATCATATACGTACAAGTTCATAGAGGCCTTACTCACTATATGGCCAGTCAAATGTTTAATAAATCGTCATCATTTATATAATTATTTCTTGCTGAAATTACAAAATAAGAACGTAAGTTATGGATGGATTAGTTATTAATTTTACTGAAAATATTTATGGGAAAAAATCGAGGGATAAGTTGATATTGCTACATAATAATATCGTTATATGTTTTACGTTAAAATTTTTAACTAAGTCAAATTTTACGAAAATATGGAACAAATAAAGTCTTTTTATATTTACTTGTCTCCGTGGTTAGTGTAGTTGGTAGAGTGCACGCCTAGCAATTCGGGGAACGCGGGTTAAATTCACCATCTGTCGGATTGTAAAAATCCAAAAATGCAGGACTGGATGTCCATTAGGTTACAACTTTGAGATTCTATTAAAAATATTTATTGCCTCAACGTATTACTTGCGCTACTACCGAAAATATAAAATTCAACACACTTATCTTGTTTTTAATACTATTTCTTTCGATCTATAAAACAAAAATGTATTTTCAAAAAGACTTGTAGGTTTTAAAATTAGCCGGTAATAATTCCAATCACGTGTTTCAGATATTCGAATTTTGGTCGATGGTCCACATTTTTTTTGGTCGGCCATGTTTTTTTACGCCAATGTACGAGAGAGGACAAATTTTATTTTTGTTACGTGACATAATTTTATCGTAAATTTGTATTTTGTAAGGTAATAATCGTACAAAATTTTCCATCACGTCTTGTGGTTAATAATAATTTATTTCAATACAAAGTATAAAGGCTGTATCGTATAAATTATTATTAATAAAACGTTGAGGTAATTTTAATATTCTTATTTTTTATCTAAACTCTCGCTGTTGGCATAAATAATACGGCTTTCAAATTAAAATTGAATATGCAAAGACCAATAATGTGTTTCCAAAATATATGCATAAAAATGGTTTTGTAAAATTAATAAATTGTATTAGTAAAAATTAAAAATGTCTCCCCGGTAGCGTAGTTGGTAGCGTGCCCGTCTACCAATCCGGATATTGCAGGTTCGATTTCCCATATGTCGGATTTTTAAAATCTGATAATGCAGGACTGGATGCCTATTGGATTGAGTAATTTCACGACAAATAATTATTGCGAAAAATAATCCGTCAAGACGTCTTCACATTGCGGAGATCCATATACTCCTCTTTCGGTGTGGATATCTTCACACTGTATATCCACATGCCCCATGCTGGGAGCGAACATGGTATAATGTAATGTTTTTTTTTAAACGATGTCTCTCAGTTATCGTGAGTGTCAGAAAATACATGTTCGATTCCTACGTCTTCCTTATTTTTTAAAGTCTAAAAATTACCATTGGGTAAGCAAAAAATCTGATAAGACAAGTCTTCACATTTCGGAGGTTTGCACACTCCATTTTCGGATTAGCTATCTTCATACTGTATAAATCCATATATTCTACTTTTAGAGCGAACATGGTGAAAAATAATTTTAATATATTACGTATAATAATATTCGATGTATAGATATATATATATATATGTATATATTGATGAAAATTAATTAAGAACTCAGCAGTACACAATTATTTTTTTCTATTGATTGTTTTTTTTAACTAAGGTTTCATCGTCCTGTTGACGATACTATACAATAGAAAATGAAATTTTTTTTGAAATAAGCTAGTTTCAAGTAAAATAAAATAAATACAGATAGTTTTTAAAATACGGCGGCATGGATAACGAAAAAATTAAATAATATTTATTCGAAAAAACGAGAAAAAACATTCAAACTATTTCTCAAGAATGTTTTATTGAATAATTTCACATTTGATAATACATTGGTTTGTCAAATACATATCAGACGTAACAAAAATAGGTGTTTTTTTATATCATATATCATACATATTATCAAAAATTGCCGATTATTTTTTTATCAATTTGTATATCGTGTATTTTGATAAAGTTATTACTAAAAATGAATACTTATTTTCACATACTTTCGTTCATCGGAATGTTTTGGAACGGATCTCTGTCGTAGTTGAAGAAAATCTGTATAAGTGTACTTTTGTTATAAAAATTAACAGTATTCAACATAAATTGCTTTCAAGTCATAATTATTTTAAATATTCAGTACTGATTGTAATTAGAAAGTTATTTCTCCACTATTTTACTACATTCACCAAGCAAACTTATTTTATCATAAAGTCTTTTATCGTGAACAATATCTAAAAAAAAAAATTATCTTACGATTTCATGTCAACACGAATATTTTATTTTATTTTATCAGCTTTCTCATCCAAAAAATCATAAAAAAGTTAACATTAAACACTTACATTATTTTTTTTTATATACCATGTTCGCTCCCAACGTGGAATATATGGGTCTACACATTGTGAAGATATCCACTCCGAAAGAGGAGTATATGGATCT
>JAGVSQ010006927.1:0-15821 GCA_022683975.1 Rhyacophila evoluta | reverse complement strand
GTCAAGACGTCTTCACATTGCGAAGATCCATATACTCCTCTTTCAAAGTGGATATCTTCACACTGCTCAGATCCATATACTCCATGTTAAAAGCGAACATGGTTTAAAAAAAAATTAAAACTTGAACTTTGTGCAAAACTTATCATAAACACTAGAATTTTTTCGAAACTATGTAGCATTAAATACAAAAAATGCAGTATTTTAGAGACACTGATTATTTTGTACTACAAGAATCGGCCGTCAGTTAAGTCGTAAAACCATTGGAATCTAGTCTGCATTTTAAAATGTCTTTAGTCTGTAGCAGCAGTGAAATTCGAGCCCGCAATTTTCGATACTGAAACACGTCTATTTATCTCTTGGATACTAAGGAGGATAAAACAGGAAATATTTATATTTACAATTAAAATATCTATATAGTGTATGTGAAATGATATTTTCAGAATGAAAATATTGCTTGTTCAAGTAAACGGACGTTTTATAAGATAAATTCAATATTTTGGTCAAAAATTGTTAGTTGGATGAAATGTAATGTGTGCTGATTGGATTTTTTTATTTTACCGTCGTATGGCTAAGATAGATGAGTAATGTTTTTTAAACTCACAACCTAACCAGAACAAATAAGTTTACCGTATTGTAGGGAATATAATTTAGATAGAAGGAAAATGACTTGACTATGGCATCTTCAAAGTTATCAACGAACAAGAAAATAGAAAAACAATAATGAAAAAACGCGCAGCAAAATCTTTGAGAAAGAACATTCAACGTACATACTTTGCTATCAATAAATTGACTTTCTTCTGGCTGATAGTTTTATATTCGTGTGGATAAATACGCAATAGATACGTAAACAAATATTAGATATTACCAGGCTCGGTTTGCTACAAACTTTGCTATAAAGAGATTGGAACTGTACATGCGTATACATGCTAATACAATATATAATATCCGTCATAATGAATTATATAATCTGATATATTCGATAATGATTTATACAGGCAGTAAATTCTTAATAGTCTACTGACTACAAGTTAAATAAATGCTAGAATTTATATGCCATAAACTTTTATCCTGGCTGCTAAGCTATGCGAATTTAATACATTCAAAGTGCCAATCAAAACAAAGTTACGAGTGTTTTGACTTATCTTTTTCCTTTGATCATATTTTCGTTTTATCTCGTTGTAAATTACTAACTATTAAGGATTAAAATAGAGCTTTTTGATCGCGAATTAGCTTTATTCAACTGACAGGCTTTATTGTTATATGACTTTCGTGACGCGATCGTAAATAGTAAGCTTTTTTCAACGGACATCATTTTTTTTGTTGTTTCTTTAAGAGCACATTCAGTCCTTCAACCTGTAAATTTTAAATTCGCTTAAAGTTCTTACGAGCACCTACGTTAAGCAGATACCATAAATATGAATCAAAATAATTTAATATTAATATTTCCACAATAAAGAATTTAGAAAACATTTCTGTCAGTGTCTATGCAAATGGCGGAAAAGAAGATTCAATCTAAAAACATATGAGCCAATATATTGGTGGTTACAAAAACTAATTTGTATTTAAACAACTACTTTATAAGCAGCAGGAAAAATATTTGATGAATAACAATGCAAATGATAACAAAATTACAACACACAATTCTGTCTCGTAGTTCACGATGTTGTAGCAATATTGAAACGTTATAAATTATTAATGACAGATACATCAATATTCCATAACAAACTTTAAAATTTTAGTCTGCACCTAAAATAAAATACAAGGCTGCCAGAAATTCTGAAATTAGTGGAACAATCCCGATATTGTGTATCGCTTTCAATATTAGTGGATAAATTATCCCGGAAATATAACAACTGTCCCAATGTCCCAAATTTAAGTTTTTATTTATTATCTGTTATCAAACCGTTATTTACCGAAAGCACATCTTTTGGATATGCAATTATTACTCATATTAATAACGCATCAAGAAGTTATTTGTTTGTATTTTAATATTTATGTTATTTATCAATTCAAATTTCAAGTTTATTTATCTTTTCGTCATTGAGGAGAGCAAAGCTTTTCCTGATTTATTTTCGATATTTTTCCATACGTCTTTATCTCCGATTTAATAAATATCATCAAATAAATAAAAGTTTATAAATCACTCATTTAGTGTTTTCAATTTTTGAAAAGCTAACAGCCTTAATTAAATATTTGTTTTATTGTAATATGAAATAGTGCAGTGGGACCAGCGCGCTTTCTGGACACTTTTTTTTTAAACCACGGTGCTGCCCTAAACATAAATTACTTTATAAAGATATTCAACAAAAATTTTGATATTCGGTATTTATTAAGTATCATAATGACTTGTAATTAAAATTTTTATGATTTTTTTGAAATATGTAGAACAAAGGGTGGAAGCTTAAATTTAAATACCGCCTTAATATTTTATATTAAGGACTCAACTACTGGTAATTTGTCATTTAATATAAACGAATTCGATTTATATCTCACATGCATGCAAGTTAGATATAACATGCTTCATTTATAATTACAGTCTCTTTGATGTAACATCTAGATTAGCAACTGAAATATCTTTTTGAATCCATTATATTTAAGTTATCTGAAGGTAGGTGCCATTTTTAGTAACCAATAAATAAAATAAAGTTGTTTCATATTTGCGTTACCATATTCGTAAACGATTATGACTTTTGACCAAAACAATTATTAACTTATCAATTATGTAAATTAAAAAATATACACAGTGGTTATTATAACAAGCTTTAAAAATACTAACTGTCCATTTTTTAAAATATACATTGATTAATTTTATCTAAATTACATAGTTAAAAAACGAAGATTGTAAATTCTGTTTTAATAATTATATATAAATTCAATATGTAAATATAAAACGAGTTTTTACAGCTATGTTTTCTTGTGAGAAGTTAAATGTATATATAGTATTATATAATTGGTTTTGACGTGTGAAATCAAAACCAGATTTTTTTTGTGTGTAAATAAAACATAATTTAAAAAAACTGATTAAAGTAAGACTAAAACATTGATTATAATTAATAAATTTGATAGCATGTGTTTGACATTCATTGATATTGATAATTTAAAAAAAAAATTATGGTTGGTTCAAGGGTTATAGCAGATAGTCTAATGCGAGTTTGTTAATATCAATACGTCTGTGGAACTTTGTCGCGGAAGATAATAAGTAATTTATTGTTGTATTTATAACGTATAATCAAAATGTAGTACTGGATTTTGAATGAGTTGTTAATTCCTGCCTTATAATTTTCGCAAAGATAAGTCTTTGATGTCTTGGAGATCCATATGGTCCACCGAAGCAGACACGGTAAAAACTATTATTCAAAATTTATTTTTTCAAAACAGTTTCTCCTTAGTAATTCGTGTTCAATCAATAGTTTGAAATATCAAACTGAGAATTAACCAGCTATAAGAAAATATAATATAAATCGTAATTTGTACATTAAAAAAAGTTCGCGGATCATTTATTGGTTACTGCTGACTTACAATGTTTCGTAGTTGATACGTATGGGCATACTCATAAATTAAGGATTATCAGGAGAAGATTCAGGTAAGCTTAGCAATAAATCGAGTACCATCGATGGCTGAAAAATAAATCTTGCGGCATAGCTGGAATTCCTCCGCGGCAGTCGTCTGCCACCGGACAACTTCCCAGGATTCCTACCGCGCTGCAGCTACTGATGCGTCATTCCATAATTCCAGCAGCAGGTCGAAGCAGTCATGCAGTTTTACAAACGAGTATCCTATATTTCTGGAAACGGGAAGCACTAACACAACAATGTATTAGACCAACAGATCTTCGTATCAACTTCAATAGTAATATTATTTAATACACGAACACCATCAATTGGTTTAATAAGCAATGCATTTTATTAAAGTTTTGCAGAAATAATTAATAACGTACAAGTGACATCTCCTTACAGCGAAATTTCTAAAATGACAAATATTTTACATTAAGCCGAACTTTTCAGATAAATAAACCAAACAAAACTATGTTGTAATGCAGTACTTGCGATCATCCAATAAAGCAGGGGTTCCCAGCCTTTTGGAGCCGTGGCCCCATTACGAGTTAAAAAATATGAACCTCCGGACTCGGTTATTTTGTACAAAATTCTGTCACAAAATTATAATTTCTTGTTTTTTAAGCTCGTGCAATGTATATTCAATTTTAGTAATTTTACTCTGTTTATACATCCCCTTAAGTTTGGGTATGCGTCTCCAATAGTAATTTTTGGATTGTGCCTCATTTGAAGATCTTTGTGGCCCCCTGGAGACTGTATGAGTCCATGTTAAGAAACGCTGCATTAAAGTATGTTCATCGTCTTGACATTGTTGAAAAATAAACTTTAATTTTCGCAATTGAAAATAATGCTCCCATATTCAGTATAATGACATTTCAATATAGCAAAATATTTTCCATGGTTCCACTGACTTTGCTACAGAGAGATTTAATTGGTATTTACTGCGTACACTCTTGAAGATTATTAACATCGATAATGTTGTCCACAAAGCTCGAAAAGAAAACTTTTTCTAATTGTCACACCGAATGTGCATAACATGCAACCACCCCATTCTTACCTACTTTCGGTGTTAATCAGGCGTATATCAAAGCTCTGACATCGAGTAAGAAATCTACTTTATTTGATATGAATGTCCCACAAGCAAATACAAATTATACAAGTTACCATGAAGTTAATCGGGAATATTAACAAATTATAAAACTACAGAAATATAACTTATAAAAATTATTATAAAGCTTTCCTCTTTTCCAACAAATCCAAAAATGAGCACGGCAGAGTGAACGGAAACTAAATGGAGCCGGCAAATTGATTCCAGATGCCTAGAAGTCTTGAAACATTTGCTAGTTGATTAATGGTCTATGTTCCAGGAGCTGCGTCACTATTATCCTCGCTTTGGTTAATATTGCCACCATAAAATGCCTTTTTCCTTACGCGGAATGCACGCGTGACATCCGCGCTAATTGTTAATGATTTAATTCAAGAGGACTCGCTCGTATTTAATGACTCCAGCTATCAAGTCATCTTGATTCTTATGAACACTTTGTATTGCATTCATCTGTGGTAAATATTTACTCATGAAAGATAGCAAAAGGAACGGGGAGCAGATTATTTCTAGCAGGTTTTTTACTTTTCAGTTGATGACAGACACACAACTAAATTGTTACTCGACTAGTTTATTCTGGGGCGATTTCAGAGCTTACGTTATTTTTATTTAAACATGATATTATACATAACATACTGAAAAATTAAATTACGGTGCTTATTATAATCTAGCGCAAAGGCTCCCAAAGTGCCAGCCCTCTGTGGGCGCCGAAGCCGTCTAGGGAGGCGGTAGTGAGTGCAGGAGGATTTGGGGGGCGTTTAGGCGGTCTAGATGGTGCGTTTAGATATTTGGGGGGCGCTGGTTTCTAGTAGAAGACATTTATAATCTTACAATGCGAACTAAAAAAAAACTATAAACTAAATAATTTTGTAAGCATTTGGGAGCGTTCAAGGCATCTAGAGAGTGCAGGCTCCTGTTCCGCGAGCTAAAAAAACGAAAAATTTATAATTTAGTAAATATTTGAAAAACGATCAAGCATTTCAAGGTCACTATATCCGTATAGAAGGAATTTAAAATTACATTACATGAGCAAAAAAATACGAAAAAGAGGCGGTAAGTCAAAAAAGATTGGGAATCTATGATCTAATGTCACCCCCGCGATGTCGATATCAATCATATTATGCGCGTTGAAAAAAGTAATCGTATTCGGCGAATTGTGTATTCACCATTTCATTCGCGTTTAATATTCTAATTTCGTCGCTTAATTTGATAATTGAAATATTTCTTTTTACGATTTGTATTTTTTAGTTTTAACATATGACTGCTTTAGTTTATTCTCTGTGGATAACACAATACCAGTTTTGAAATTCAATTCGCAAGGTATGTTTTTTGTCAATTGTTTTTATATTGGTTTACTGGAATTTTAAAGCGATTGGTATAATTCTCTTGTATTGTGCAACAAATTATTTCAGCATAAAAGTATCTTTTGTGTCTTTTAATATCAACAACAAGTCGACTGATTTATAATCCAACCACTACCATTTACTAGCCTTAGATTTCTATCGTGTGAGATACAATATATCGATGTTTCAGTTAGCTACCGCATAATCTCAAAAACATGCAAGCAACTGTCAGATGCAAAAACCATGTTTCGTTTTATCCGTTATTATCTATCATAGATTTTTGCCATGATATATATATAAGCTATATATTCTCGTTTCCTACTAGAATTTATTGCGATTAGATACAAGAAAACCATAATGGTTCATAAATTATGGCTATTTTCGATCTTAATGGTGCCAATAATGTCCGCTGAGGCGCTGCAAGCGGATGTTTAGTATCAACGCCATCTGTGTTTTTTTTTAATATATAATCGAGCTCACGTAGGCAATTAAAATTTGGTCGAAATGTAGTTGTCAACTTAAATAATAAAATATTTGATATAAATTTTGATATTAAATCGCTCGAAGTGCTAGTTTAATATTGTATTCAGTCTACTAGTATTGATTTTTAAAACAGTTAGTCCTCGGGTTAGGTCTTTATGGCTGCAAAATTGGAGTGGATAATATATTATAAGATTTGTGAATTGAATATTGGTATTCATGTCTTATGCATATACAGATATACACAATTCAACAACTTCAAAATCAATTCAAAGACATAATGACTATTAATTGGGTTGCCAACTTTATAAAAAAATAATGTCATTCAGCTGGTAAAAATGCATACTGAATGCCAAAGTTTTATTCGATATAAAATGAGATCGCGTGATTGAATTTGAGACATCCGGAACGATTGTTATATTATTGTAAAAATTATAGAATGATATAAATTAATTCAAAACTGTCCCGCTTAATCTGGAACAGTTGGCAGCAGTGTCACGTCGTGCTAAGCAAAAAACATAGATAAAATCAACCATCTGTCAGATTTAACTTTATAGCCAGTGTTATATTTAATTATTTGATATCTTTATAATACATTTTTATAGCGTAAGTAGAAAATATGATACGAGTATTACACTTTTCTTCAAAATGGCGCTCATCACATTTAGGTGACTTTGTTCGGTGAACAATCTGTACACCAGCACCGTTCGGCCCTGATCGGTAACCATAGCTATTACATTACATAAATAGATTATAGTTGAATGATTTATATAAATGGGACGTCAGTAACAGAATAAAGAAATTATAAAGTTAAATTTAAGCGGTTATAACGATTGGCAGTAAACAATACGCGCGTATATTACAACAAGTATAAACTAATTATTTAATAACAAGAAAGATTTATACAATTCTACGATGTTTTCCAAAACCTGATTGTATACACATTAAATTTGCTATATTGCAAGAAAAACGTTTCGTCTCTTTTTCTAACAAATCGTGTAGCATTGTTATAATATATCTTGCTTTGTTATCTAATATGGACCTGGCATCAGTCACAAATACAGCATACACACTTTTTTTACAAAAAGAAATAAACATTATATTTTACGTATCAGGATGAATATTTTACAATTAAATTAAAAAAAATTACGATGTATAGCTAAAGGAATACGACGTAATTTAACATCGCGTGTTATTTGAAATCAAGTTTTTAGTGAGCTTTATTAGTAGAGTTGAGATTTTTTTAATAGTTCAAGAATTATCTTTTTTATACGTATCCTGCTCGAGCAGTAATTCAAGAATGATTTGTTTTCATTGAGCATTTTAATAATCGTGTTATGTTATGTTGTTTTAATTAACTTTAACATATCATATTGACTGTAGAAACTAAAGAGGACTTAACACACACCGTACACATTTTACATGAGAAATAAAAACGTACATTATATGCTTTTAGGCCATAGTCAAAATATTAAATAAACACAATTTTAAAATACAAAACTACTGAGGCTGGTGTTTTATTTACCCAATCTGATATTAAATTAGCTTTTTGCTAGTCACAAATTTTACAGGCCATCTTTTTTTCTAACATAAAACCTAAACTTAAATACTAATTCAGTATTTTTCACTTCTGTCATTTTGTCATGTATTTTGAAAAAACTTAGGGTTACGTCCGTTTTTGTTTTTGAAGTCGAATTATTATGGCTATAATATTAAAAATATGATGGTTTTTTTCTGATACTAACTAAACAAATATACTTGTATATTTAAGCAGCATATTTAAACAGGAAGCTGAAAATGTCCAGGGTGTAAGTTTCCTAGAAAGCTTAATATAATACTGATGTTTAAAATTTTAAAATCGAAACGGCTTGAAGTTACTGTATGGCTTACATTATACAATCGTGACTCATTTTTTTAGACATATAATGTTTCACATAGTGTCCCTTTGTAGTATTTGAAGTTTTTTTTTTTGAAAAATCACATGTGCGCATCTCTATGTGGCCGTTTTGCATACTGCCGAAAATATATCAAATTTCAAACCCATGTCATTTATAAAACCGCCCATTTTTCCGACTAATTAATTAACTTGAATGAAACTATGTCAGAGTACAGTAGCCAGTTTTTAGACACATAAATTTACAAGAGCCAAAGGATATGAATTGGATATATTTATAAATCATCTTTGCTGTACTCCAGTAATGCGTAATCTTTTTTCACTCGCGGCAAAAAAATCAAATTTCTTCCCGAAGATTAAGTTTTACACCAAAAGTAAAAATATATTATAAAAGTTAGATACCAAAATTTTCACAATTTTTAAATTTGAAAATTATACAAATATAACAAGAAGAATGTATTATAGAGCATTTATTAACTTTCATGTAGGTTTTATATTTTATTAAATGTTTATTAATGATTGTAAAAATATAATATAAATCAATGCATATTTAGTGTGTTGTCTCTCCGATAGTTGGAGCTGGATATTGTGGGTTCGACTCCCACAGCTGCTGGATTTTTTATAATCCAAAGATGTATAACTAGATGGACAATGGGTTGAACAATTTTTGTAAAACAAATCTATGGACAATGCGGAGATTCATACACTGCGTTTTCTGGACTGGCCATCTGTACACTATTGAGATCTATTTGCTCCACTTTCAGAGGAGACATGGTGTTGAAAAAAAAACAATGTGATACCTGAGCTCGTTTTAGAGTACAAAAGTTTCTAGTTTTTTATTATTGCGTATCTGAGAATGAATAAAATATATAAGTTTTTTCTTCTTTCACTGGTGAAACATCTAGTATGGTACATCGGTCGCGAAGCAGTGTTCTATTTTGTTCAATCAAATGGCTCTAGACAGAACTTGTGAAAACATTTGGTTAAAGTTACTACTAGTAAGTACTTAGTTAAATTATGTATTTCTTACGTTTCAAACCAATTCATTTATTTTAAATAATAATAATAATAAATAACATAAAAAAATGTGTACCATTTCTCGCAAATATTATACAGTGACGCAAAAAGCTCTCCCACTACATATCAAAAGCTTTTGAATACATATATTATATTTCAAAAGCTCACGGTCGTATTGTGGCAAGCCTATCTTGTTGGACATTTGAATCTGGTCACGCGACTTAGATTTATTGTTTTAATCACATATTCGTGACTTTGAACTTTCAATACGATGTAGATTTATTCATGCATAGAAAGTTAGCCCTTGAAAGCTTTTACGTCAAGCTTAGTAATAATTCTCATATCTCATTGCCATAGAGATAGTCCACCGTAAACATTCTCAGCTCTTAAATAGAAATTATCTACGTGAATAATGTATTTGCTATAACAGTGTATGTTAACCATTTTACAGTGGCGGCCCTCAAACTATTTTAGATTTTAAATGGCCCTTATTTACAGTGATATCATTATTATTGAATATATATCTATTATAGAGCAAGTTCAAGTTAATCACATTAATATATCAATAAGACAAACGGAATGGGATATTTTTAGATGAGTAGATGTTTTTTTGTAGTCTTTGAAACATACCATGTACGTTTAAGAAATATTCATAACGTGCAATGAATGCAATACACTATATATTTGAGTCAAGCCGTTAATGTATTTTCCGAATTCTAAGTACATATATATAAACCTTTCAAAACTATCCAGTGGCCGCTGTCCCTTGGTTAAGAATCGCTTCATCATCCATACTATGTTTCGTGTTATCTTAACTAAATTAAAATACTCAGTCCATTATTATCAACGTTTATATGAAGTCTTTATTGAATAGAATGTTATGGCTATTTTTTTAATACCATAACTCAATATTTCATTAAAAATATGATTTTATGAGTATTACTATGAAAGTTATCGTAAACATTAATTTTATTTGAGCTTTACTTCTAATTTAAAGCTTTTAATACTTAAACATTCTTATTGACGTTGATATAAAAAAATATCAATTTTGTTCAATGTCATTTGTACAACGCATTAGGTATCTGGTGATGTGTGTTTAAAATAACATTGTGTTTTTAATACCGACACGGTGAACGATTAATATGATGATATTAACTGATAGTGCTTGGTAGAAATTTATGTTAAATTCTTTATTCTTAAGCTTTCGTACAACAACGCTAGTTTGGTTGAATTATTGATAATTTACAAGCTTTCATGTGAACAATTTATTTAAATTAAGTCAATCTTAAATATTTTTTAAGTTTATGAAATAAAAATGAGCTTTTACAATTTAAATATATGCAGGAACAATCCTTAAACTGCTCATACATATTAAAAGATAAAATGCCAAAAATTAAATCTATTTTCGTCCAAAATTTCTGAGAATTTGACATCGTTTTTCTTACCTTTAAAAACTCACATGCAATGTTAATAACATGGATGCTTTTTGTTTATCTTTTTTTAAAACGGCATTTTTGCAATGTGTTCATATAATCTTTAGCAACTTTTCAGTTAATCGTACATTTTTGACACTGTAATTGTTGTTGTAATTGAATATAGTAACGTAGAAGATCTCCAAGCCACAATATATCGTTTGCAAAAAAAAACGCGATTGAAAATTTTCAGAAAATAAGATTTAGTATGACTTTTATGTTATTTAGACTGCAATATAAAACTTAAATACTTACATGGCTTATATTAAATCTTCCCTAATTACTAGATTATTGAAAAACGTAATACTCTAAAAGTAATTGAATATTTTGTTGGTAAGCTATCTTCTGGTAGTTAAAATTTTGATCGTTTTGTGTTTGGATTTTTATTAATATCATATTAGTCTTTGCCCATAGAGCCTTGAATTTTTTTTACATTATATGAATTTTTTGTTTATTGATAAATTGTTTAAAAACATATGCCTTGCATAGTTTTTTGTTTACATTCATCTAAAAGAAAAACCATTGATACATATACGTAAGAGATAATAATTGCCATAGTCTTTAAATAATTCAATCTAGATATTAATTAAATATTTCTCAAAAAAGATGTCGCTTTTTTGTTGTAAATTTTATTTTATTTCCAATTGAATACACCAGAGACCGATTATAGTTGTGTCTGAAATATTTGCAAGCCACTATAAAACTGATAATGTTATTACGATCTGTGATCGCTACCTGTTATAATGTAACGGTTTATACTGAGGTCAAATTAGATAACATATTATACTTCTCATTGCATCTAGGACAACTCAACAGTAAGCTTTTTTGTATATATCACCATTATTAAAAGAATATCTATTTCAGTATAGAAAACTGAAAAAAGCTCATGCCTTATACGATTAAATTAGATATACCATTCTTCACGAAAATTCATTGTTACTCAACTAATTGTATGATACTTATAAAGTATGTATATGTAAGTGATTTGACTCCGTTTAATATAACCAGATAACAAAATACGAAATACATTGACTTTTTTTGTAAAAGTTGTTTCTGTTCACTTGGCACAGAAGAGTCTAGATTATTCTGTTAGCCAGTCAAAATCTTTAATAATTAATGAACTACTAGTAATTGTTCACATTACACTTTATCCGAGTCGTAAAAAATTTTTAATTTACAAAAGAATATAATATATATCACAAAATGAGGGGCATGCTTCCTAAATGAACTTAAAAATTGAAAGGAGCATTTTTGACCAAGTATTTTTTGTATAGAGAAACCATATATCACGCAAATTAGTATAAAAAAATCAATTTAAAAACATTGAAAAAAAAATAATTCAAAAATGCTATGTTGTCCTTTAATATAAAAAAATACTTAAATTGGTCCATTTTGAAAATATATCCTTCAAATAAAAATTCTTCGTCATTGAAAACAGACGAATGTAGTTGCTAAAATTATGCAATTGCGCTGGGATTAGAACACGTGCTGCAGATATCTTTCTAAATCTTGCTAGTTCCTTTTCTGACCAACGAAATTCTGGTGTCTTGAAAAGCCACTAAAATAATATCTCAATGATGTTTTTGACATATTTGTGAAACCTAAGACGATGCAAAACTACTTTCTAATGACAAGGAATCTTGGAAGCGCCATATGGTGTCCACATGCATTACTCAAAGAGTCTATATAGGTAAAAAATATACCACAAAAAAGCTTTGAAACATACACGTACAAAGTATATTGTATTTAAAGCTTTTACTCACTGACCTGTGTTCATGATTTGAATATATTTAGTCATTATCAATTCACTAGTCTTAAATACTGTAAATATTATTTAATACAGTTTTTAAAAAGCTCAAATATTTTGTTTAATACGCTTACAGCTTTTTTTACCGTAAGCCAATGCAATAAATTATTATTATCATTCTTCAATTGATGTGTGATTAAAAGACATCTCATTGAGTATTGAAGATGAACATAAATTAAATCTGTTTACGGTACAACACTTATTTATTTCACTGTTATATGACAGCTAAACCTACATTAAAAAATAAGCCAAACGGAAATTATTTATTAAATTGACCTAAAAATTGTAATCTTCTGCTTTATACTTTAAAGTAATTTGACAATTAAATTTTGCACGCACAGCGAGAGGCTTTAAAATATGGCATTGCTTTAAATGAAAACTAATATATATGTTTTATCGACTTGTAATTTTATTCCCTATTAAATATTGGCTATGCTAAACATATGTTATAATGCAATTATTATTTCTACAGTTTTAATTTAATAATCGATGTTCATAGTACAATAAATAATTATATTTATTATTAGTAGCATGTTTCTTGCATCAAAAAATATTTAATTTAATTTACTCATTTACGGCATTTTAAAATACAAAGAAACATTTTAATTTTTACAATTTTTTAGGTAATTAGGAAGAAAGCGCATACGTAGCTTGGTGTCAGAGGTTGCGAGTTTAAATTCTAGAGTAGCAAAGATTTATTTTTCGATTCAGAGAAGAAAGACTAGATGTCCAATAATCTGAAAAATTAGTTGATAAACAATTATTGTAAAATATGTTTCCGTAGTGGTGATTTTCACACCATGGGGATACATATGCTGTACCTTTGCAGCTGACGTGGTAAGCAATATATTGTCATTTGTCATCGAAAGTCTTCATCAAATATCGAAGATGTATTGGAATATTTCAACGCTTAAGTATTATGGAAACCTGCGTTAAAACAAGACTGGTATATTATATTTATTACCCAATTCAGAATAACTATTAAAATTCACGACTGAAACCAATACACGTAGTTCAAATAGCCACCAAGAGGCCTATATAAAACACTGTTTAAGATGATTTAAAAGCTGCATTATTATAATTGAATATATTGTGGAAGTTTAACAACTAAATTTCGTTTCATACTTTGACTTAATTTCCATATTCTTTATTGTACTCATTATAAACATATGATGCTTTATACACTACAAGAAGGAAGTGCTTTAAAAAGTCATGAAGTGTAAGACAGTAAACTCATGTGCTTTTAGTAACGGAGATCGTGGCTTGAAATTCCGCAATAGGATATTTTTTATGCAAATTAAATATATAAAACTGGATTCCTAACGAGTTAACCGATTATCGATTAGTTGGATTGGATATCAACCGACAACCAATCCCTGTGAAAATTGATTTGTTATTTCTTTACACAGTGAAAATCAATGTTCTCTACAGTAAAAAGAAAATATGATTAACTCACCCATCCATATTTTTGTGAACAGAGAGGTTTACTGATTTAGCATATTTGATAATATTTTATGCTACAGTCTCAATACATATATTTATACCATTTTTGTCCCAAAGTGGAGGATATGGATCTCCGCAATGTGAAGACGTCTTGGCAGATTGTTTTTCACGAGAATTGTTCTTCAGAAAATTGTTCAAATCAATGAGCATACAGTCCTGCATTTTTAGATTACTAAAATCTGACAGATGGGGAGTGAATGGATCCTTCATTCTCCGGATTTCTAGGCGTGTACCCTACCAATAGTATAATAAATATTTTATCAAGTTCGGAGTGTGGAGAGTAAGAATCTACATAGTGAAGAGTTTCCGCTCCAGAATTATGTTAAGATCAATATGTTCTGCATTTTGAGAGATTATTGTTAGTGTCAATGTTAACTTACCCCTTGAACCAAATTCTTGCATTCTTGCTTCTTGCAGACTTCTGTGTTAAGTCATTTTGACAGCAGCAATTGAATTTCGTTTTGAAATGGATAACAAAATAAAATCAATTCATGATCCCAGTACGTGATGGATTTTATCACACTGCAAAGTGATTATTTAACTCAGTCAGTCGGGCCAGTTCTTTATAGTTTTAAATTAAATTCTTCGACTATGCAAGTATACCGTTTCAGCTTAGCTGTTCGTCTAAATTCGGTGAATTATTTTTAATAGGAATTAAAAACATTTACGAAATAGCAAAGTTTTATAAAAGTAAATTTGATAACTTATAACTAACTTATACTGTTCCTTTTTACACCAAAATTCAATAAACTCTCATAAAAATCTTTTGAAATTTTAAACATCTTTATTTTCTTATTTGGCGTTTCTTTAATAGGACTCAATTTTACAACGGTTTAATATACAATGCCCTACAACATTATTCAATTTGAAATTTCTATTTTGCTTGTGCGAATACTAGGTATCAATAGTGTCACAGCCAATATTGCAACGTGCAAAATAATACTAAGTATTCTTAAGTTAAAACTTAACATGCAGCGTTATAAAGTAATAAATTTGCTTGATCTATATACTCCATACGAGAAAAAATATGGTAATATTTCAATTATTTTTACGACTATTGTATATGTCGCTAATTTTTTTTCTGAAATCTGTAAATGCTATTGTTTACCTCTTTGAAATACAATAAGTATTAGAAAAAATATTCCATTCTTCTGACATGGCCGTTCTCTAGATACAGTGTAATATATCGTATTAAGAGTATAATATAGACACCAACCACATGGCACCTCTAGCTAGTCAATGGTTTCGCTTCCTCCCAGATCATACACTCAGAATTCTGTAGATCTATTGAATATATTTTATATATAAAATTAAGCGTTCTTCCAGGATGAGCTAAACACGAGCAGAACGTGTAGGGACTTTCTTTAGGCATTTGCGACAAGTGGATGAGCCAGGGCCAGCGTACCAGCTTTATTCTTGCAGTAATGACTGACTGTATAATCAGTTTTCCTATATTTTTATTACAAACGAAGTCTTACCACTGTATTCTAAAAATTTGATGCAAGTATCTATTTTAAAAGCTCAGTAGCAGTTTTCAATACATAATATATTATTTACAATTAGAACGTAATAAGGATATATTTCACGTGTTCAGATATTTTTTTTTTTATACCATGTTCGCTCCCAACGTGGAGCATATGGATCTACAC
>JAGVSQ010006926.1:0-15821 GCA_022683975.1 Rhyacophila evoluta | reverse complement strand
CAAAATTCAAAATTATTCAAAAATGTGTAAAAGAACCATTTAAAACGTTTTTTTTGAAAACTGAACAATTTGCATTTGTGGATAGTGGCGGTTTTGCATTTGATCACCTCAATTGTCCAAAATGTGAATAGTTTTGCAACTACAACTATGCTAGCAAACGTATACGATTATCTAATCCACCACTGACACTAATGTTTATACAATACTTGTTTATGTATTATATATTATACTTAAAACTAATAATGTCTTAATTTAAAAATGAAAATGGTACGATAACTGAATCGGTTATTATATAATATAATTTAATAAATGTAACACTATATAAATTATTACTAAAATAAACTCAAGCCACAACAAATGTTGCCGGTTCTGGAAATTGTCTGATCAATACAGGGAAACACGATCAAATAAATATCATTGGTTTTTCTCACTACTAAATATTTACATCGATAAAAATACTCTGAAAAAGGGTATAATTAAAATCGCTACAAAATAAATCCTGATTTAATCATGTTTCAAGTCTAACAAAAAGTCATTATCGATGATGGATATGGTGCAAGAAAGTAGTACCATAATATGTTGTTAGGGTATTATTTTTCAATATAAAACGTGACAAATATCACAATATAATAAAACTTAATATATAAAATTTAATATGTACGTAGGTAACCCTATATTTAATTTAAATTTAATAGATATTCTCGATTACTAGTTTTGTCAATTTTAAAGTTTTCGATTATTTGTATTAGAAAATTTTGATTGCTTTTTATATATGAATTCTGCTGTGGAATTTAATACGTTGGGGAAAATATGTCATTTTATTTATATCGAGTGCGCTCACATTCAAATTCTGTATTGAAAAGGAATGATGTATTTTATAAAACAAAACTTTTGTACTGAATAACATATTGAAATGAAAATACTAGTGTTTTAATAATAAATGATACTCTACCTAGTTACATATATAAAATTAACATTACTTTTGCATTATGTTTTTTTTCACTAAGCAGTATTTACTTACAGGCTTTTTTAATTGAATTATTTGAAGTTTAATTTGACTACCATGTGCAATACTAATTCAATAGTGTTATTTAATTTTGATAAATCATATTAGCTAAAACAATTATGTTATATTTTTTGTTCAAAATTTCAATCAAATATAATTTTTTGATCATAAAAATATAAATATCCTGTCAGCAATGATGCTTATAGAAATGATGAGCTCTTTTTGAAGAAATCACTCTTGATATTCATATTTTCCGCCTGAGTGAGAATGAGTTCTTGTTGATGGTGTTGTATTATTTTCATAAGCTTTTATTTATTTTTCAAAAACAATTAGCTTAACTTTCTCGGGAGGCTTTCTTTCATTTTTTTTATTTTTAAAATATCCTTAGATACTAACCTTTACGTTTTTTTGGCCATATCTGCCCCTTAAGTGGAACACGTGAATCTCCACAATGTGATGATGTGTCTTGCCAGACTATTTTTTACGAGGCTTTTTAGATAATTTCTCAGCCCAATAGGCAACTAGTTTAGTATTTTTTAAATATTTTTGCACTTCCCGAATACATACCTCGCACGGTAAGCTCTCAGTTACCAGGAAAACTTTCATTTTTCCTTTTATACATTGTTATTTTCATTTCCTTTTGTGAATGCATTGAATTAATAATTGATAATGTCCTCAACAAATACGTGGTTTTTAATGATAAAAAGCTACATATTTTTGGTTAATATATATCCACTTAGTCATACAGTCTGAATATATTGTGTGCTTGAAACGAATCCAGTGTAACAGATAACGATTTAAATATAACATTTCAGATCATTTTTAAACAATGCTTACGTCTATTATTTGAATGTATTTAAATTAAAACGATCATATATGCTGGTTGTAAATTATACACTCATGGAACCGATATTATTATTTGATCTCTAATCTAAAAACAGTTTTCTGACGTCACCCAAAATAGCATTAAGTAATGAAATTAACAGAATTATGAAGAAAGGATATCTAATAATTAATATATTCATATACATGTACAAGATAACAATAACACCGTGATGCAATTGTTTTCGTTTTCTGCTTAAAACATGAGTGATGACTGTTGAGACAGACGTCTTCAAAAACAAAAGCTATCAATTTGTTTGATTAATACACATTTTCGGAGATACGCGGGTTACTTCTGAAAACCATATCCTTCCGAATTGAAAATAAAAAAAAAATCTTACAGAATTTTTAAGACTTTAAAGGTAAAAAAACTTTAAAAATAAATATCATATTTCTGTACCACAACTATTCTGCGTTTTGTGCGAAAATGAATAATATTGGAATACATAACTATGTTCTATGATTTTTAAAAAATATTTTGTGTTCTTCAACTTTTCAAGTGGAATATTACACTTTTTTTCTTAATGAAACGTCTTTATTTCTATTATGAAATGGGATATCAACACGTACTAGCTTTTGGTTTAGTTTAAAAAAAACATAATTCTGATGGTCAAATATTTTCTTTATTGTTAGCAAATATGTAAATTTAAAAAATTAATGAATTTTATAAATTGTATGAATGTTGAAAGTTCCAATGTTTTATATTTAAACGTATTCAGATAAATTTGTGTTTCTCTATAACATCATCGAATAGGTAAAACAGTATTACTTATTATAAAAAATCACATTTATAACCGTCGTATTTTTATTATTGTATTATTAAAAATATGAAATTGTAAAATTAATTAAATCAGTGATATCACATAAAAACTATTATTTTTCTAATTAATATCGAGCGTATTTGTACTTTACTGCAATGTTTTAAAATTTAATTTGCGTTTTGGTTGAGCAAATGTTATTAAAACATATTTTTATTCAAAACAAAGATTATATAGATAAGTTCTATACGTTTATTAATATGGTGTTCAGTCACAATTTCCAAACAAAAATGTAATATATAAAATCTCTTTATTACGGAAACGTCCCAAAAATCTTTATTTACCAGAATCCATTTACTAATACCGCTTGTCTCAGCCGGTAAACCTTCAGTTTTTCAAATAAAACCCAGCTTAAGCACAATCATTAGAAAAAAAGATAAATCTATGATTATATATTGAAACCTCGGTAAATAGTGGCAAATATTAATAACATGAAGGATATTATTATGGTAGTCAGTCTGAAAAAAGCAATTTAGCTGCGTAAGGAGTTATGTTTTTAATGTAATTCAACATATATAAAAAGTTTAGATAATTTTTAAAGTTAGCGGCTTTGTGTGAAATAAATAGCAAAAAAATATGTAATTATGGGCAATTTTCAGATATACCCGTGTTCAGTGTCGTAATTCTACTTTTATTTAAAGTGTTTTGTATCTGTGTATGAAAGAAATTAACAAGAAATCAACGTGTATAGTTGATAAAATACAATCATGCCTTATTTTGATGATTGTAGTAAAATATACCATAAAACAATAATTTATTAATTAAAAAGACAAAAAAAGCTCTAACAGTTTATAACTCAACGATCCTGAAAAAAATAAGTTTCGGGTATAAAGAAGAGGTGTAGAGCCATTCAACCAGATTTCTACGGGAAGTAATGTAACGTACCGTAACACTGTAAATACTGTATGAGCGATTAAACGAGTTTAAGCATGTTACTGCACACTTGGCTTTTATGCATAACGAACAAGAGACATATTTGTTTTACAAAGACAAATTATTAACCAACTATTATGAGTAACTATAACAAGCTATTTAAGA
This sequence comes from Rhyacophila evoluta, assembly GCA_022683975.1. Taxonomy (NCBI): domain Eukaryota; kingdom Metazoa; phylum Arthropoda; class Insecta; order Trichoptera; family Rhyacophilidae; genus Rhyacophila; species Rhyacophila evoluta. The sequence goes on along the minus strand of JAGVSQ010006926.1, from coordinate 12,077 downwards.
ATGAGTTCACTTAAAAACGGCTTTTAGTTAGTTTTGATGTAGAATTTCGAGTGAAGAGCTATTTTATTATTTGAGTAAATTTATAATACTTAAAATCATATTATTTATTTGAGGTTCAGATTTAGCGAAGTTGTGAAGTATATATTTACACAAAAAGTTTTGATAAATTTGTTTATTTTATAAAGTATTTATTAAAATTCCATTATATATAAACTATAGTTTGAATCATTTATAATATTAATGAATGCAAAATGAGCTCGCTATTCGAATTTTGCTGGAGAAACTTTTAATTCTATGCGAAATATCTGGGACTCCATGCTGTACAAACCAAATGCCGCCTATTGCATCCTACATTTTGTCAGTGCTGCTCTACGGTGATGAAACGTGGCACCCAACAAAGGCCCAAAACAACTATATTCTGAGCTTTGAAAACAAGTGGATTCTAGGCATACGGTAGTATGACTTTGTAGAAGATCGTGAGAAGATAAGAGACCGGACTAGGCAGCCATTTATCGCTGACAAATTGAAGCTGCGACGCTGGACCTGGCTTGGCCACATATTGCGGATGCCTCAAGAAATTTTGAACCAGACCTGCATATTATTTAAGCCAACCGGTCGTCGGCATCCCGGAAGGCCGCTAAATACTATCTATTGAATGTATTTGGCAGAGTTGCGGGATGCAGGTATGACCTGGGAGGACGCAAGAATACTGGCGGGCGACAAGGATTCTTGGAGGCGGCACGTGGTGTACATATGCATATATAAGAAGCGGACATGGAGGAAGATGAAGAGGAATAATTTTAAAATTATACGTCTCCACGCGAATTTTAAGGAGTGTATTAATGAAATGGTTATCAAAAAATTAAAACTCTTTAGATGATACATAATGAAATTGCATGTAAATGAAGTAGAACACTTGACTATTAGATACAAATAAATGGTTCAACTTCAGCTTCTTCTGACTATTGTATTATGATTTAGTATATTTTAAAGTTATTTTAAAAAGTTAGACGGTATACATCACATTATTCAATATATACTCCAAATTCCATTGTAAGTTTGAGAGTCTCATTATATTTATTACGAAAAGCAACTTTACCTTCATTTAACTTCAATTGTATTATTTCACCGCAGAGAAATGAAAGAAAAATGAAGTTTTAAATTTTTTAAATGTATAAAGATACGCTTGCTAGAGCTTTATTTATTGGGTTCTCAATTAAAATATATTACAGCTTGATTTATTCACAACTGTATTTCTTCATTTTTTTTCCAGGCAAATAAATATCAAGTTTGCTAAAATTTTGAATTTGATCAAAACATATTTTTTGTGTACATGTATTTTTATGCAAATGTAATTTGTTTTATCACCTTGAAAAAAAACAAAATTTTTACCGGTTGAATTGTTGAAATAATATGAGCTAAGAGAAGACAAGGTCAATGTTTATTTGTACAGATATTTTGATGTATACTCAAAGTTGTGGATCAAACGTAGATAAATAAAAATATTTTATTTAAATTAATTTAATAATATATCATCTACACTTAATACCTCAACGATTGCTTCACAAACTGTGAGTCAGGCCTTTTTTAGGGACCAAAAGTACTTCTGTGTGAAGTAGCGCAAGTTTTCAGAAATTTTTAGCTCGCTGAATGTTGTTTGGAATTTTTCGTTTTTATTTGGTCGCTGAATTCAACTTGCTGAATCTTATTTGAAATTACTCGTTTTATTGACATATATAGTAACATATTTTACAAAGACCGCGGATTATTATCTAATTTAGGGAGACGTATGATGAAAAACTTTGAGAACCACTGAACTAAACTACCAGATATAATTATTTTAATAAACTGGGTTCATTTAATAATTACAGGTATAATTCTTCAAACGTAACTACAGGAGTAATGTTATTTTTATTTCAGGATTTTTCGTTTTTGAGCTTTATTTCATTTAAGAGTATCCCCCAATAAAAAAAACTGAAGCTATTTGATCCTCTATAGGTATTAAACATTTTACGTTTAAAATATAATGAATTTTTCACGACGTTCATTTTTTCAAAATAATATTACACGATATAAAAACAAGCATAAAATCTGTACATGATTTAAAAAAACTTCTATATATGATAATAATAATAAAAATGGCCTATAAAACCAATCTATTCGTCGTAAATAGGATTGTAATTTTTTTAATGATTCTATAAAAAATATCTTAATAAAATATGAAAATATGATATATTTTTTATACTACAGTATTTACAATTAAATAAAATAACTTTTTTATGTCCTTTCGTTGATTATTGATGTGAGTTCTAAATAAATACATCAGTTACTTTCTGTAATATTCTTGCCCTCTGGACACTGGTTTACCTAGGGTCGCCTTCCAGTTTTATACGTTTTCCAGCCATTAGACACACTCGTGGTCGTATCACAACAAGAAACATAAATTTGCGTCATAAAACTCTTTGCAAAAATGCAGAAAACACTTTTATAACTATGTCTGTGACATAGATACACTTTTAGATTCTTTTCTGACAATTTTCTGTTGTAATACTTTTCTGCCAATTAGTAATAAATTGAAGAATAAATATATTTTACGATTACATTTTAATTTTGAAATAGTCCTGCCCAAAAGTTAATATGATCAAAGTTTATTTTCTCATAGAGACCATGATTTAGCGGTTATTATAAATAAAATAATATTTGATTTGAAACGCACATATTTGAGATAAAAGACATAAATTTAATTACATTTTTGAATACAGTTTCTCTTAAACAATGACTATGCATTTACTAGTATTGTAAATTTTACACACTTACTTAATTTGTTATATTTCAAAACAAGTTATTTAATAATCATTTCAAATTAACGTTTTAATTTTCCTTGTCAGGAGAGCGAAATCTCGTTTTTCAAATATGTTTTCAAAAACTCCTATAATTAACATTCCACCTGAAATTCAGAATGGAAATTTCGCATTTTGATATTTTAACAAATAATATTCGCCGTCAAAAAAAAGCATTTAAACACCTCGTTTATCAAAATTAAGCACGACTAAAAAAGTTAACAAAAAAGTGCTTTTTCAACATAAAATCAGAAGAATATTAAAAACGGAGCATTTTAAATCGTTCAAGAGAGAAAACAAGATTAATTTTCGAGAGATTATAAAAAACGTTTATCTCTTAGTAGTGAAAAAATCTAGAGCTCCAAAACTACATTTTTTCTAATAATTGGGAAACACATTTGGAAAAAAAAAATATGCACTAAAAATATATCGATTATTGAAGCGGTGGTTTTTAAATTTAGTGCGGTTGGAAAGCATTATAACGAAAGCAATCGTCTATAAATTCAATTTAATGGAGATTTTTCTTAGTATATCAAGATTAAAATCTCATTCTTTAGTATACAATGAAAAAACCGGAGGTATTTCTTCTACTTAATTGTATTTAACTGTTAAAAAATACAATGAAAAAAACACTAAGTTTCTAAGCTAAGTCGATTGGTAAAGAGTCTATAAATCTACAAGTTTAGACGTTTGCTATAAACGAAAAGATTTTACTTAACCATGGAATAATTTAATTAAAATAACTAAATAAATATTATTTAATCATAAAAAAAAACCATTTTATATCATATCAAGTAGCGTATGATATTTTCACTATTTTAAGATACAATAGTATGAAAATCAAGCCATATTTTTCATAAAAACTACAAGTAAGCACAACGGCTAATTTGACTACATCTTAGTTTACGATATCAATATGAGCGAGCCTAAATATGCAGCCCAATATTGAACATTTGTAATATAAATTTTTTATTAAATTATGTTCTTCTTATTTCATATTTACATAATTCTACCACACCAACTGAACATTTTTCTATCACATTTATGTTATATTTTATATTTTCACCAGACAATTTTATAATATTCATGATTTCAGCTTTATAAGAAGCTACGAATTTTTAAATTAGTAAAATAAAATTACATGAAAACCTTTTAATTTGATTGATACCATAAACGCGAAGATCAAAAAGAACAACAGCACCTTCCATCTGTCATATCGCGGAAAATTAAATAAAGTCTATATTTGTATGTATTCTAATTAATTAAGTTAATAATTTTCTATAAATATTTGAATTGAATGAATTGTTCGAGATATAACAAAAAATGATGCAACCATGAATGATATATATATGAAACATTATTAGAATATAAACGAATTGATGAATTTGCTGTAGACATTGACGATTTTGCTTTCGATCCTCTCATATTATAATTCATGTTCAGAACTGTATTTTTGTGAAGATTGCAAAAATTATTTGCTGTTCATAAAACATTTTAAAAATTTAAATAATCTATAAACCTTTTTCAATGGAAGTATTCTAACAGTCCCCACACATTGCTTCATATATGCAGGTTTTAAAATTTAAAAAATGTAAAATTGAGATTTAAATAAAAATAAAAATTTTGATCAAATCTTTCATTAGTCGAAATAAACCTTTTATAAGGTTTCAGCCAGCCTAAATAAAAAATATCTTTCTATATTCTTGCCTGAAAATCAATAATATCAAGGTATTTTTTTTACATATTATATAATAAGTTGGCGCGATTCAATTAACATAATGTATAATAAAATGCATTATAATTTTGGAAACAATATTATTTTCGGTACGTTTTTTTGTAAACGCTGAGTTGCATCTGTCAAAATATTGTTATATTCAAATTTAAAACAAGAATTAATAGATGAGGTAATTAATGATTTCATTACACTTGTACAAAAAACAGTTATATAGTTCATTAAACTTTATATGTTTAATAAAATCAAACAAATAATATTGCCTTTATTTGCCGCAGTATAATAACCCAAGGTAAAGTCAACGAAGCGAAAATAATCATCGTAGGACTCGATTTTCTCTGGAGACAAATAGCGTTTTCAGAGTTTTCCGCACTGTTTCCGCTCTTGTGGGATATCGATTTTAAATTTACTTCTTATAATTTTGACGACTTGACTCAAGAAAGAGCCAAGCTTAACGCGATCGCTTTTTGTTATTTATGTTGGTTGTGAAAAATTTCCAATGACAATATTTTTTTAGATTTTTTCATAGGATTCTTCAAAAAAAAAATAGTGTTAGATTTTTTCCATTCAAAAATGTTTTAGATAAAGAACCTGCTAGCTACATTTTATTCTGAGCATTACTCTGCCGTATTTTGACTAGACAAACAATATGAAAAAATTAATGACAGTTTTCCTAATAAAATGTGTATAAATACGTACATAAATAATGTTCCAGATAATATTTTTTTTTACAGCTTTATAATATTATGAAGATTGGTATAGTATGGTGATAAAATTTGATGAAATGAAACTGGATACCTTTGAAAAAAGGATTCTTGAACTTGCTTTCTCCTCCACCACACGCCTTGTCCCCACACCCATTATGCGGGCGTATACCGTGGCGTAACGAACGTGAGGTGCTCTTCATAATTGCCAGAAATGTCACAGGAGCCGCTTCCTACGGTCTTGGTTGGCGTGCACTAGACTGTGCGTGATTCCTATTCTAACTAATTATACCGTGTTAATATCTATAGATTCTTGAACTAAGGCATATGGCAAATAAGAATAAGAACTATACCCCATGTGCATCATACAATGATTACCCAGTCATGGAATATTACAAAGTGGAGTAACTTCATTGGGCGGATAATATGATCTCGGACGGAATATACTTAACTACACAAAAGACTCCGGGAGATGGAGAACGCATACATTTTCTGAATGTTTCTAATTAATTTAGCACCTTAGTGTTATACTGCTGAAGATGATAACAATACTAAACTAAAATGAATTCATATGCTTTAAAACCTATTGAGTTATACAAATATCTTTCTTCAAAAAAGAAACGATGTTCAAAATTGATTAGATGTAAAAACGAATAAATGTGAATAAAATGAATAATGATTATAATAGGACCGAGTAATGAAAATTTGGATACTATGTTTGGTATTCACATTTTAAGGATGAAAAGTCATATGAAAACCATACATTAATTGTGTTTTTTAATAAAAAATAGTTTACGTAACACTTTAAATAGTTAATAATACTATTTTATAAAATATTTGTTTTTTCGAAAAGTATAAATTATTTTTTTTGAATAAAAACAGGAATATGAAAATTAAAAATAAATAGCGGTCGGATACCCGCAAGATAACTTTTAGCCGCTATTGTATATTTTTTCATTTCCCTGAAAATGTACGCTAATGAATAACTCTTTAGTAACATTCGGAAAAAGGGCCCAGCACGAAATGGAAAAGCATATACCGGTTATTACTTAATACAACGTAGACAAAGAAATGTCGAACAATTTACGAGTTCCGCTTGAATGCGCCGTGAGCCTCTAGAAAATAGACACGTTATTATCGAAGTGGCGGTTCGACTAATGTATAAACTTACTTTGGAGACGTACTCAACATTTGATTTAGAAGTATATGGTTCGTTAGTTAAATTAAACTCATAAAATACGAATAATTGACAATACAAGATATTATTTTTAAAAAATACCATTTTCACTGGAGTATATTGATCGTTAATTTAAAAATATTTCTAGAATCCACAATGAAGTATCTGTTCAACCAAGATTAAGAGTTTATATTCTGCATTATATTACTATTTGTAAAATATATTTATTAATACAGATTTATACACAGAAATTCACACTGACTTGCATAAATAAATAATCAAAATTGAAAATAAGTCACTTTTCGAATTTGGCTCTAGTATAAATTTGTCTCTCTGGAACCGTAGTTGGCAGCGCGCGCGCCTAGGAATCTGGGGAAGACGTGCTCAATTTTTCATTCGTCGATTTTAAAAATCCTAAAATACAGGACTGGATACCCATTGGGTTGAGCAATTGTCTGACAAATATTTATCGTGAAAAATAATCTGTCAAGACGTCTTCACATTGCGGAGATCCATGTACTCCACTTTCAGAGTGAATATTTTCACCATGTGTAGATTCATTTGCCTCAATTTCAGAGCAACCATAGTTTTAAAAAGACTAGACAGTATTATTTACCATGTTCCGTATTATTCTAGAAAACCTGTGCCTTACTCCTGTGGAAGAAATCGATCTAATTACTGTAGTCGCATACTTTGAAAGGATTAACTTCTATTCAATCATTATCAAGATTTTAGAAATACATTTCAAGATTTTGATATAAATAGATATCGCTCTCCTGAATAATACTGAAACCCAAAAGCAATTTATCCATTTAGAAATTTTTTCAAAAATTCTAAAAAATCTCCCACTAGGATTTTGGTATTTGAAATAAAGTGATTAGGTTGTTGGTTTATGTCTCAAGATGTAATAGTAATTGATATAGACTCTCATTTTATAACAGATACTTAGTAAGACAAATGATTATTAAAAGAGTCAGATTAAAATCATTATTCACAAACAAATCAAGTGTTTTTAAATGAGGAACGGGGAACTTTTTGAGTTGATTCCAAAAATATAATTGTTTACAGCAATATCAACCACTTGACCTAAAGGATGAAAAACCCTTCGTTAAATTCAAATATTTCAGGGATCATTAAGATTTCAAAATATTTCCCTTAACTTATTTTTATAAGGAAAGTTTATTAAAATGGTTTCTTCAAATTAAAAAAAATACGCAAATTACCCACAGTATTCAAATGAGTGTGAACATTTTTACTGAATTCACTACTTAAATTTTGAAAGAAGTCATGCTTAGAAGCAGCACAAGAAAATACGCTACAAATCCAATATACCAATACAGCAATGTCATTGAGCTATAACGTGTAAATTAAAAATCATATCTCAGAAATATTCATATCAAAATGACAAAAATAGATTACTGATAATTCTCTATTTTTTACACATTTTTTAAATATTAATTTATCAAGTGAATTATCAACTCGTTAAGCATTTTTTCGTTAAGTGTTTTATTGTAAAAGTGAGTAAATATTCCACAAAATTATTTTTTATATACATACTCAACAGTCTATATTTTTTTATTTTTTTTTTTAAATAATTGACAAAACTAGATTTAATTAATTGTTCATTGACTTTTTTGTAAACGTAAACGAAAAAGTCATATTACCATATAAAAAAATTTATTTTTTATATTTGATGAATACGAAATCAACAATGAAATAACACTATTTTTTCCCGTTAAGTATTTTAACCGTGTGAAACGTATTTAAATTAAGAACTTTTCATTTAACCACGTGAAGGTAGTACATAGGCTTTTAGTCGTTGGATGTACACTAACAATTTCACAAAGATTTTGTGATAATCCATTTGCTCGACCCAATGAACAGAAGCCCAAGATTCTAATATATATATATAATAAATAACATATACATTTTAATCCGTTTAGGGTATTTAAACCAGCAACCTTCGCGAATTAGATATTCGCAGGCCATCTTTTGATGGCAAACCGAACAATTAACCATATAAAGTTATAACGCATAGATTATTCCATGCATCATAAAAGTATTTGAATGCAAAATGCAGGACAATTTTTCACCACAATGTATACGTATTTTATAAATACTTTGATAGCATTCATTGTCTTTGATATTTTAATTCATATATGGTTTGTTTATTAACTTTTATTTACTTGAAATTATAAAATTCAGAGAAAATATTTATAATCCTTACACATACATTTCCCGTTATATTAAATGTAAGAAAAATAACCATGATTGATTTAAACGTGTAGCATATAAATTACCGCAAAGTGATGATATATTTTAATAGATTAGTTTTCACGAGAATTAATTGTCAAACAATTGCTGATCACAGTGGGTATCAAGTTTTGCATTTTTTTAAATCCTTGCAGGTGTAGGAATTGATCTTGTGTTACTCGAATGCAAGACGCATACGGTAACCTTTACGCTACCTTAGTACGGGGAGACAAAGTTAAGTCAAGGAGTTAAGAAAGAGTAACGACATTTCGCTTGAAATTGTTGTAACTTCAAAATATCAATTGATATAGAATGTGAAATCTTTAATCTGAATTGAATATGGAATCGCAACATTATATACAAATTTCTAAATAATTTTGGATTATGATGGCTTATCAAAAAATTATAAATTTCGAATCGAAAAAAAGGAGTATGGAACACGGACTGTCACTTTATCCCCATTTCCCATCGCGGCAATGCATGATTCTTTATCACACCATCAAATACGGCGTCGTTACGTTTCATTCCAGCCCTTCCCTCATTCCATCACTCAGGTACTTGTCTGTGAGCGGAATGAGCCGAGCGAGAAATATCTGAAAACGATTCGCGCCTTTCCCATATAGCACGTTTTAAAAATGACTTATAATCCTTTATAAAACATAAATTCTCACCGGCAATCGGATGAGTGACACGTATAATGGGCTTTCTCACAAAAAATACTTTTGTACGTGCCCAAAATTTATGTGTTGTAACGAAATTTACTCCGAAATGGGAGCATATTGAATTTTGACAGAGCTCAACTTACGGGATAAGTTATTTAATTTAAATATTATACCCATATATGTAAAATTCCTTCCATCGTGTCAGCATAAATATAAAAAAGTAGTAAAACTCGATGGCTATTTTAACTGTCAAACACTATACGCTACAAAAATAAATTCGTTATTTATCTTGATAATACTGTAACAAATAAAACATTTAACTATAAACATTTGAATATCGAGTTTTTAAGCATATCCTGTAGCAAAGTGGATCATGTATTGTAGATCTTTATATTGTGAAAATGTCCAATCTAGAAATATACCATATAATTACATCATTGTATAACCAGCCTAAAGACATGTTTTAACTTTTTCCACTAAAATTAGTTGTCAACTAGTTTTGCAACCTATTCGGTATCGAGTCTTGCATATTTGATGCTTAAGAAACTTAGTAGCTATGGGATACGAACCTGTAATTTCCGGCACCAAAGCATAAATTATTAAATAAATAAATCTTTACAAAAGAAATACTTTTTTACAAAGTTATCTGTTATTTAATCACACTGTTTTAGCTACAAAAGTATTGTCATTCACATACAATATGTCATTGTATATTATAAATGCTTTGGCTTAGTTCTTATACATAGCTACTTATTCTATTAACGTTTAAATACAATTTTCAGTATATTATAAATGTGTATACATTATAAAAAAAACTTGAAGTAACATGATTTACGTATATATCGAGCCTGTTTAGGCAACAGGCATTGTATATATAGCATATAGAAAGGTGTATATTCTTTTATACTATATAGAGTATTTATAAAACATCCAGGTTGATTTTATGAATGTCACTTCGCATTTAGCAAGAAATTTTTGATAGCAAATTTATGCACCGACCAGAGCACCCTGGAGCTGAACTAGATTTTTCTTCACAAATCAAATAAAATTTCTCGTTATTCTTTATTCCGCACGTCTATAAAAGCCAAACAAGTGCGCGTAAAAATATTCTTTTGAATAAAAACAGGCATACGTTGGCAGCTTTTATTTGGCTCTTAAACTGTAACTCGACGACTTTAAGCTCGGTATACATACTTTTAAAACATCCATAAGAAACTTTGACTGGATTAAGCATAGATTTATGTGTACTCAATAGAAAATATCTACTTAAACGGAGTTAGTTCTTTATTTCAACGGAATTGTAATATGTTTTATTGAAAACTTCTACATTGGTCATAATTATATTATAAAAATATATTACAACACAAACATTTAACTTACCAAGTATAAATAAATTTATTCAAACTTTATTATAACTCCTTTCTCTGATAAAAAATTGATCACCATTTTTTTTAATGATGTGAGTAAAGAATACAAGAAATGAAGATATAGCACAACACGTTAATTGTCTAAAAACTTAACCTTTTGACCTACGTTATGCACGCGCGTGATAATGTGTAATTATCATGCGGCTATCGGACTAAATTCAGTGACTTTGGCGTAAGAGCGATTCAAACATACATTTATCAATGAGCCACTTCTATATATATGTATATTTTTATTACAATTAACTAAACGTTTGTAATTTGATTTTCTTTTGGGGCAGATTTGATGACCACAATCAAATAAAAGAAAATAATTTATATTTATTTAAAACAAGTGGATACGTATACATCCCGACAAAGTTATGAATGCTTTTACGTTAAGTGAGTATTTTCGTGAATTTAAAAGTCTGGAAATGACTTGAATAGAACGTATAGGATGTAATAGAAGGCAAAATTGAAGTCGATTTAATAAGAAGCCGTTCTTTTATGTCAGTGACCGTGAACAATAAAAAATGGTGTTTGTTTAGGTCCCCGGGGTATCTCTATAGAAAAAAATTGGACAATAATATATAATCTTGGATACTGAGAAATGAAAACAATAAAAAGGAATCCTCGTAAAAAGGTCTGTTAAGATTCTTCCCATGTTATGCGTGGGTTTCTCTATAATATGCTCTGTTTGGAACGGAAATAGTATTTTAGTTTTGCAGGCGGTGATCCCAATATTGTTGACATTTATGAAGCGCTGACAATGTACGTCTTGCTTACTTTGGCATATTTTTTATTTTTAGTTATGACGTATTACACGACTACCATTATTATATTATACATTCTAAATATTAAAATCATATTTTCCACACAAATGAATTATTAAAAAAAAAAATTTAATTGCACTCGTATATAAATCAAAGGTCAGCGAGGGCGCCTCAAGTCCGGGGAATGCGGGTTCCATTCCATATCTGTGGGATTTTTATAATCAAAAAAATAAAGAAATGGATTTCCGTCGGGTTGAACAGTTGTTTGACAACCAATTCTTATGAGATTTATTTTGTCAATATATATGTTCACATTATGTTAAACATACGTTTACTGACATTTACTGAGTAAATGTATGTTTAACAGGTCATTTTATAATTGATTTTAAGTTTTAATTTTTTTTTATATTTCCTTATGATATTCATTATAATCAAATAGGTTAAACACAATAGATTAATGATTTTTTTTTTTTACTATTTAATTCCAATATATTAGGGACATTTTTGTTGTCTCCTATTATTAATTTCACTAA
>JAGVSQ010006925.1:0-15822 GCA_022683975.1 Rhyacophila evoluta | reverse complement strand
AAATTGATTTTAAATTCTGAATTATTTAAAATTGGTAAACTTCCATATGTGAGGAAACTCACATATGGAAGTTTACCAGTTTTAAATAATTCAGAATTTAAAACAATTATGTTTTAATCTAAAATTAAAAATTGCATATCTGACAACCGTCACATATTGACAATCTAAAAAATATTAACAGCCTATTTACCGCTGACAGTTGATACTCACATGTAATTGTGGATCACTCTTGGTAGTGAAGATATAGTTTTTTCACCGGAATAATGGCAAAAATTATATTATAGATATCGATATCGACTGTAGAAAGATAAAAGGACGTAAAGTACAAAAAAAGTCTTTTCAATGATTTTAGGTCAGAGTTAAAATATTAAATATTGTAGATACGGCCTTGAAGTATGTGAAGGCTCAAACTGGTGTTTTATTTAGACAATCTGATATTGATTTAATAAGTTATTTAAGAAAAACTTATAAAATTGATGGGGTAGAAGACTTTTTTTTTACTATAAATTTGCAGGCCATCTCTTTTTCAAACTTGAAAGCTAAATTTAGATACTAATTTTGCATTTGTAGTTTACATTGTTGTGATAGGACATGTATTCTATTTTGTCTATTTTGAAAAAAACATAGTCATATGTCCTTTTTCCTTTCTACAGTCGATATGTTGAGCGAAAGAAAATTGTTTTATAAGTTTTAATAAGTAAGATATCGAATTAAATGAGACATTTTGAATTGAGTGTGAAATGTGTTAATTGATTGATTGAATTGATTAAGTGCATCATAACTAATAATTTAAAAGTATCAGTTCTGCTTTGCTTTCAGGTTTATGAATTTTGCTTGTTAATTAATTGAAATGAGGCAATGTTTATGTTTTATTTTTTGCCAATACTAGTACAACTTCATCCACCAAAATAGCCGCTTTGCCAGCACAGTCTCCCGTGCAAGTGGCACCAGCACCGCTTGTTGAATTGCCGCCAAATGGGATAACCTCGCATCTGCCAAACCATTTGGAAAAAGCCAACCGCCGACACAAGAGCAAGAAAGAAACTGCAAAGTACGCACCATTCATGCATCCAATATTTTTTGCACCAGTATTTATTAGAAACTTTTCCATCTGCAACTATTCTTCACAGTAATGACTTAACTATCTACCGCACATTCAAACTTCCTTCAGTATTGTTTGCTGCTTTAAACCTGAGTATAAATCTAACGCTGATTATTTGGCATTAGAAATTTAAAATCATATTTGCATACTAACAATAAATATCATCACAGCAATGAAGTATTAACAACCAATCCCCATTTAAAAATAATTAGCTAAATTACATTGAAACATCAAAGTGTTATAAAAAACTTTTAAAACTCCTGATATCATTTAAAAAATATTTGAGTGGTGTATTTCCAAAACGAACTTATTCCACTATGCCAAAATTGAAAAGAGAACTTTTTGTATAAAAGAGCCATATTGATGACCATTAGTTGACAACACGTATCATACATTTATTAAAATGTTCAGGAAAACCAAAAAACCTTATAAAAAAGTAAATATTGGGCTGTTAAAAAAACGAAATAAACTTTTTTTAATATAAAAATAAACATTATTTCAACCTAGAGTGTATTTAATTTAAATGTCCCAATACTTATTTATATTTCATTATAACATTTATGTTACTGCAAAAATGTACCAATAATACAAAAGATTGCAAAAAATAATACTACACTATTACAAAGTGACTTAACCAACAAATTTAGTTACGTGTTCCTGTAATATTAGCGAAAAAATATATAATACGTGTTGTCAACTTATGGCCATCGATATAGCATGTTTATTTTTGTTGTCAATATTTCTGAAATTGATTTGTTTCTACTAATTTACATGCTATATGATTGTGTTTGTATAAAAATACTTTTTCAAAAGTTTTTCTTTTAAAATTTGGCATAGTGTATAAGTTCACTTTGGAAATATACCCCTCAATTATTCTGATGTCTGGAGTTATTAAAGTTTTATAATTAGGACTCTTTGGTTAGTTCTTTGTTATATGGCAATTTGATGAAACGCTTTTAATGATTTTTGATTAATTTTCTGTAGAGCGTCTGTTTCGTCGCCTTCTGAGACAGTCTCGTCGTACAAATCGCAATATCTGACGAAAACGAAAGGAGCCAACCCACTCATGTTGAAGGGTGCTCAGGATCAATTACTTCTGTAAGTTATATTTTTAAACATATTTAACTATCAAATATTTGCCATAAACTTTATCACTTATTTTGGCTTAGTAGACAAATTTGCACATATAAATAATTCCTAAGGTCCAGGTTTGAGTTTACCAATTGCATAAAAAATCAATCTATTTTATATGCATGTTATATATTGAAATGTAAAATAGCGTGATGAGTTAAGTGAATAGCTAACAGCCGATCCAAATAAAAACAATAAGTCAAGGTATATCTTTACAATATGAAGATATTCTCGTAAAAGTTAGGATTTCTTTAATACCATGTTGATGGAAATGAACTCGCATTTCCCGGCGTCATTAGTCTCTCAGCAATCTTATCAGTGGTAATTCGTGGATTCAAGGATCAGAAATTAAGTCTTTATCAATGCCAGAAGGTTATCCAAAGCGAAGTTTATCGTTTAGATTAAAGTCACCATTTTGAAAATGACTAAGCTACTTTTTAACTATCCTAAGAGCAGGAGCACGATCCAAATAAACGTATTGAATATTTTTTGTGACAGTTCCAACTCACTCTTTTTTAAATTCATATAATATAACATGACGAAAACGTAACTTTTTGTTTTCCATTTTGAATATTAATCTTGTACACAAATTAATTTAAATATATTTTTTTTGATTTTATGTTGAGTTACACCGCATTTATATAACTGTCAGTTAATAATATGATTATAAAAGATACATCAGTAGAGTAACAAGTGCATGCTTCTGCCATCTATGAAATCCAGTATGAACTTTTGCAATCCCCTATTTGTACAATTCTTATAAATTTATCTATATAATTTGAAATGGTTATGTGACTAACAATGAATGTGTTTTTCCTAAACAGGGTCGACTACATAACATGGAATGGTGCCAATCCAGAACTAAAATGTGGACCCGCAGTATTAGCCAAGGGTTCAATAAAAGTCGGCAAGGAGTCGAATGTCGACAAGTCTCCGAAGTCTCGAGGAAGTAACAAAGACCTCTGCAAAGGACCGTCGGGAATCGTCAAAGGAAGTATTTACCAAAACATTAACAAGCCGAATAATCTACCGCAAATGAAAGTGGGCGGCGAATAAACCATAAAAAAAAGCTTTCAGTAAAATATACAATTTTGTATTTATTTGTTTAATGCTTGAATCCAAATTTGTTTCCGATTTTCAGGTGAATCTATATTTTCTTATTAGAAATATTTGGCGTTAAATGTTTATTGATTTTTAATTGTTAAATATTAACTCAATATAAAAATAGAAAATTCCTAATTTATGAGATCATGACAAAATTTAAGAAAAATGTTATCTTTTCTTGAGCCATATCTGCTCCATACATCAGATCTAGGATTCCTGGTCGCCTGCTTATCATCTGTCTTCTGAATTGGCTGGTATCCCTGTCTGTAGAAACGGCAGAGTCAAATATACTTAAGTATTTTAATATTAATAAAATTGTATTCACCCACTTATTTAACAAATACTATATCCGTAATTCAAATTATTTATCAACACAAAAAATTAATTATTGCTTCTCAAGATTGAATATGACAGTATAAATAATTATATAAAAATTTAATTTGCTAAAAATTAGATGTAACCTTCATTATTTTTGATGTCCCAATAAAAATGCTTATTATTTTTGGAATACATTGAAATACCAAAATATCTAGATTTGAAGTTTATTGCATTCATTATTTACAAATATAGTCCTCCTAAAAATGCTTCCATTTTTCTGTAATCTATGTTTTTCAGTGAACTATATATTATAACATATTCAGTGGCTTTGAATTATGTATTTAACCCAATACACTATCTATTTACGTTGTTTAAATAATACAATTAATCTCTAATTTTAATATAATTTTTTTATAATATCTTTTCATAAAATGCATCTTTGCTTACGGTAATTTTACTTTTAAGAAATAAGTTTTAAGTGTTGTCTGTAAAATAAATGAAATAAATAAAAATGTATTGTAATACAAACCCACCGATATCCATAAAATAGTACCGTTTAAAATTAAATGTAATTTAATAAATATTTTTCTTTGATCAGATTGTAATCGATATTTTATTTTTATTTTTAGTAAGTGATTACGTAAACGCCAAAATATGTAAGACAACATAATATTGAGTTGATGGAGTATTATTAAAAATATTTTTCTACTTCTAAAATTATCAGTTTCACATTTTTGTTTTTGAAATATTGTATATTTATTACGCATTATAGAAAATTAATATTGTAAAAGTAATGTATGTCCCAAATTAAATGTTGGTAATATATATAATATGTAAAGTCAAAATGTAAATGTCAAATGGTGATTGTAATGAGAGATGATAATAATTTTGTCATTTTTTTGACTTATAACTATTTATATAAGATCTGCCAAACTTTAGTGGTATCCATAAGTATAGTTGTTATAAAATAAATGCCAAACGCATCCAAGAAGAGTTTCTATGTCTCATTACTACCAAGTTAGATAATTAGATAAAAATCTATTGAAAAGAAGTGTAAATTATGGAATAAATATGAACATATTTGAGGCTATCTGCTTCTTCTTTTGTCATGAACAACAATTTTGTCTTATAATTGACATATCATTTATTTTAAACACTATTTTCATCATACATAATAATATAAGAAAATACAAAATGTATCCTTAAATAATTATCCAAAGTTGATTCTATTTTTTTCGAAATTATAAATTATTGAATACTATTGCAAATATTTACATAAAAATCATTAGTTCGCAAAACATTAAATATAAATCAAAGAAATAAAGATGTCCTATTTTTCTATTTTAGATTAATATAATATATAATCGATAAGAAGTATTTAATAAAAAGCTAACTCAAAATCATTTTAATGGTATCGTATTAGATCACATCATAATATTGTTCATAATACGTATGGATATTTGTTCACTTAGCAGCCTTTTAATACATTGACTGTTGGATGTAAAAATTCTTTTAATTTCCTATTGTCTATGGTAGTTTGTCTCTGTAATCTTTTTGATATTGTCCGTCCATTGTATTGGAATCCTTCATACATTTTTTTCTGGGTGTATGTTTTAAGAACTTCTTTGTCATTTGAGTTCAACTTCGTTTCTTTAATAAAAATAGTACGTCCGTTTGTGATCATGTCTAGATTCACTGATTGAAGATTTGGATCTTCAGTTACTACGAGGTGAACTTGATGAGAGAACATCTTTAAGATTACCGAAGGTTCAGCATTCGGATTCGGTTATCAATTTTTATTTTCCCCTAAAGATACAATTTCTCTTATTCTCAGTTTTATATAGTTGAGCATTGCTTATGTATTACTATAAATAATGAGTAATGACATAAAATATACATTTAGAATTAAAATCTTATGAAAAATTTCATAGATGTCAGTTAAAATAAAAAGATCATAAGGACGTTAAAGTTTGCCTTGATGTTTATTTTGGCACTGTATGATAAAAAATGTGCTCTTAAGATAATAATTGTACTATAGAAATTCAATTATTACAACAAAATAATGTGAGAAAATCGGGTAATTTCAGATGGAGTTGTCATAATTTATACGTTAATAAATGATTTCAAACTTGATTAAATGTCCTTGAATATTAAAATTGAGTAAATACCAGCATACTCTGGTTAATAAAAATAATAGGCAAAGTAAATTCACATTTATTTGACCTAGAATCACAATGTTCTATGGTTTCAACTGATTTTACAGAACCGGAATGCGTGGAAATTTTAGTCATAAGTGTCGTCAGTGCATTTCAGGATGGATTAATTAAGCCTTTTGAAATGCATTATAAATGTCTTATTATGAGTCAAGATATAGAGGTTAGCATGTGACGCTAACAAATGTGAAGTTCATATAAAATTATTAGCAAATTTTTACTCAAATGAGACTAACTTAATTGTGGTCCTGAGAAAAAGCTTCACTTTATTTATGACTCCGTCCCTAACAACGACAACTAAATCTATGCTAATTGAATTATACACAAAGCTTATTAAATATTTACAAAGAACATTGAACAGTGGTGTAATTTGGCCGAGTTGATTATAAATATGAGTGTATTTAACATGGCTGAAAATAATACCAAGTATATGGTAAATTGATGATTTTATTAATAATTATCGATGTTGATATCCATATATATAAGCCTGAATAAAGATAATTAGGCTCGTAAATGTATGTAATGCTAAAAATTTTATCATTCCTGCACCACCTTAATTTTAATGTCTTTTAATCAACACAATTATAATTCAACAATACAGTGGAAGCCGGATATTATAATCACGGATCTGTATTTTTATCATCATCAATCAGTACCAAACCACATCATATAAAATTACTTCAAAATAATCTTATTGTAATTAAATTTTGGCTATTTTGATAATATAGCTATTCTCAAGTTAATTTATAAATAAAAGCGATGGAAATACAAGGCGTATAATCAGGAGTTGATAAAAAACAGACAATTCATGAATTTTTGAAATAAATTTAATGTTTTTAAAAATTTGTTAATAAAATATCCAGTTTTGGATAAATGTAAGTTACTTTGTAAAACATGTGTTCAAAAATACTTTTTTATATATTGTGCTTAATGCTATCAGCTGGTTATTATTATCAAAAGTTCGTTCTTATAGTGATCAAAATAAGCGACTTCTACTGTATTAAAATTATGTAAATTTCTATATGTAAGGTTATTTGCGACCTGGGTTTTGTCTTAAAACATTTTAAAACTGTATATTCACAATTTGTTATTAACATAAAAATTTAAGATATTTTTGACTGATAAAATAACATTGTGAAACAGATTTTTTTTTTGTTAGAGTGTAGTCACATACACACATAATATGTATACATTTATTTTACCACATCCGCCCTAAAAGTGGAGCATATGGATCTCCTAGATAAACTAATTACTTAAGTCAATAGCCATCCAGTTCTACATCTTTGAAGTAAAAACAGTTTTAATATATGACACAACTTGCTTTTCAAAAGATTTTACATATAGAAATTTACAAATTTTATTTTTGGGTTTAAAATCAACTTCCATCAAGCGCTATCAGTATATAGTATGGATTATATAAATATTTCATTAAAATTAGATTACTATTAACTAAATAAATAAGATGGTGGTAAAGACCATGCGTGTGTTGCCAAAATTTTAATAAATATCACTGCTAAAATATGTAATTGGTACTTGATACTAATGATATTGTATAATGTTCAAATCCGCCCACATTGTTTTGTCGTAAGCATGTTGGATTGAAGGGTATTAATAGATTATCATGTGAATTTTTTTGTTCAAAAGACATGGCAAAAATATATCAGAAATTAAAATCTAATCTAATGTTAAATCGACAATACATTAACGGTATGTTTTGTAAAATTAGTATATGTACTACATTTTAACAGAAAAAATTCTTAAAGTAATATGATGGTACAGCATTCGGAGATCTGTTTTTATTTGAGATGGCTGAAAGCAAAAATGTCATTGTACATAGCAAAATTTTTGAAACGAATGTCAGACACTGAATATGCAATCCACGTCCTTTATTCAAATTAAACTGATTTTTTAAATGCATCTAAAGTATTCGAAGTATAAATTTTAATGTCAAACGATTTGCAAACGTATACGATGCAATTAGTCGTCATGGCGACAAAATTAATATTAAATTTTACAACTATTATTGAAATCAATATATATATACCATTAAATAAATCTACAATTGACACATATATCTATTATTTGATTGCGATAAACATTGATTTGCAATGGAAATGAATCAAATGTGGAGACATCTAGTGCATAAATATAATACATACTACTATTGTAATAATATTGCACCAAATGCTGTAGATTAGTTTGAAAAATAAATGATTTTGACCAAATTGTGCTATAGAATGATAGTAGTTTTGTTAAATTATATTTGTAGAATATTTTAAGTTATTTAATCTTATTGATTTGACAGTAACTTAATAGTTGTGTGGACAATGAATGCATCTCTAAATATGTTTTGACGATATTTTTACTGCCCTTTTAAAATCCCATTCTAAAAGCTATTTAATATTATGTATTACAACAATAGTTTTTACGTATTGTTAATTATTAGCAATATCAAAATTATTGTAAAACAAACTTTAATGATATATGCGTAACTAATCCGATATTCAATTGGAAAACTCATTGTAAATAATTTTAACTCAAGGAAAATAATTCATCAAATCATATCGAGTTAGTAACCTTCGAATGCTGTATTACATATGTGAATTTTCAATGAAAAAATAACATAACATTATAATATTGACGGGAATAAAAATACTGATTAAAATTATTGCCATATTGTTTGTAGCGCACTTTTAGTATAAACCACTGTATCACAATATATTACGCATTTGATTAGCATTAGAAAACAATATTTTTTGTGTCATTTACTTCAAAAAGCATATCGATTTGTCTGATGTAGAATATTGTGCTTAATGTGAGATAAAACATACGTAGTAACATACAAATTTCAGTCCGTTTTAGTATTGGGATAAAACTAAAATATTTATTAAATAGTCACTTTGTATTCATATTAGTTTCCATGGTAAATATAATAGATCGATCACGATTTTAGATAATATAATTTATATCACCCCAATAGACGCGGGTAGACATTACAATCATTGGTAAATAAATATATATATGTATAATAGTTAATATGTGGTCAAAATATCTCATATTAATTTTATTTTTAAAGCAAACTTCCTGAGCAAAAATTAAAAATGTTTCTTGACAGTTCGTTGCTTTAGTATTTGTTTGTTGAATAGACCAACTGTCAAATCTAAAAATGTCAAATGTCAAATGAATGAAAATCAAATCTCATTTAAATACCAACAGATAAATAAAGTTTCTGAGGTATTTTTTAAAATCCAAATGATTGATGTATTGTATAAAAATAGAATTATAGTATACCACACTTTTACCAAACTTTCTTATTAATTGAAACACGTTGTTTTTTCAAATCGCGTATTGTGAATATTTGACAATCCAATCCTAAAGCGACGAGTTGTCTTTGCAAAACAATATTAGGTTATAAATCTTTACATTTCAAATATGTCACATTTTTGCTTAATTTATAATTGATAAAAAAATCTTTAAGTCGGTTTGGTCAAAGGTGGAAAGAAAGGATTCATTACATGCTCACGGAGAAAAATAAAATAGAAGATCTTCTCAAATTGACTAATGTCAGCTATAATGAATTTGAGCATTTTAATAAAAACATTTTATTCAAATTTTTCTTCTTAAATTTTACCCTTGTGCGTTTTGAGTTGTGCATACCTATAAATATATGTACCACGTATCGAATTGATATATTTTTTTATTAATTTTGTAGTATTTATTTCGATGACACGTTTTCATATTTATCACTCAAATTTTATCATATCACACATGTCTGAAAGCACTATTTCTAATTTAAATATAAACTTTATTTGAATTACATATTTAACAGTATTATAATACTCTTGGATCTCGTATAGCATGGTCATATGGTACACCAAAAACGTCATCTAGTTCAAATCCGTGTCCTACGAGGTTTGAAGTTAGTACAATATATATATATATATATATATAATACGTTGCAAAAAATACCGAAGCTTAATTATATCATTTATTTTTTCCGCTAGACAATATAAAAATATACATTTACGTATTTATTTAAAAAACTAAGATAATATAGATCACTCCCTTACGATCATATTTCCTATGACTTTTTTTCAAGATGGGTTGTAGTCCTGTAAAATGTAAATCTTAAGTATTTCATGATAAAGAGCCAAGCACTTTTGTAATTCTCTTTTGAATGTGAAACTTTTTTCCATTATTTGTAATCTCTTTCTCCTTCTTTAAAAGCACGGCTCTCCAATATTTTTTCGACATCTTGGATACCCAGGTCATCAAATCTTTCTCCACCAATACCACGACAAATATTAATTGTCTTTTCGTATTCAACTTCTATCGGTGATCTTCAGTGACTACTTCTGGCCACAACTTTTTCCTGCAAACATTTAATGTGGATTTTTTCTTTCTTTGATGGCATGAATTAGGCATCTAAATCAGGCAAGTTAATTAATTGTTTTTTCTATGCCACAATACAGCAAACATCTAATATCGAAATTGTGTTGTAGACGTACCATGTTATACGAGGTCTGGGTGTATACAAAATTAATTCCAGTTATTATTTTTAGATCATGTTTATTTATTTCATTATGTTTAACCAGTTCACTGTGGTTGTCACAAGCTCGTGTTGAAGCATGACTGACTCAATACACGTCAAGTATGGTGTCGAGTTTTTGTACCGCAGCTAAGTGGTTAATATCATTAATACCATTTTAATTTTATTAATATAATAATTCTCACTTTGTAGATTAGATGATATATATTGATAAGGATGGAGGGGATAGTTTTTGATTTTAGTATATTAGTGTTGTATATTAAAACGCATTTGATATATAACATTGTGTTGCTGTTAACGTCAGCCGTTTCAAACTGAAAAGAGACATGAAATACAGATTTTCATATGTGCCATTAATGTGTGTACCTGTAATAAAAAGTTTGTATTAGAGTAGGTGAAATTTACCTATTTACAAGGAAGATGGAAAATATATTTTGTATGATGCTTCCTTTTCATAGGTGTATTCTATATTTACGGTAGTTAATAATATATCCTACAGCTGATAGAGCTTGCATATAAACTAGTCTTTCCAAAACAATGATTATTATTTTTACGATGTATCTCTTTTATTATAAGTCTTATTTGACAAATGTATCAATCAAATATATCGCAAGATTTTGTATTGTGATAGTAAAAAGCTGGTATATTTTAAAAAACTATTTTGCGGTGTGCAAATATTATTCAATCGCTTTCTGCATTAAAAATTATGACACCATATATTTCAAACGTATTATCAAAACTAAACACGTTATGAAAAAATAATAATTCCTTTTACACATAAAAACTAAGCATTGATTGTATTACTATCATTATAAAAATATGTCTTTGTGGAAATGTAAAAATAATTGTTGTTTTAATATTATCTAAAGTTATAATCTTATTAATATGCCTGTATTGATCTAAATCTTTAAACATAACCAGTCATTATTTATTACTATTATTATTACAGTTAAATCTCGATATAATGGACCTTGTTATAACGGACTTTGGGTATAACGGATAACATATCTGTAAAGAAGTGAAAGTTCCCACATATGAAAATGGTCAGAAAATTCATTTTGATGATCAAGATGAAGATAAAAATTTAGAAGTTTCCGGTTTTATATGACAACACAGAATACTGCTGGAGAAGAAATAGCTGAAAGAAATAGTTTACGGTGGTTACGAGTAGATGATGGCGACCCTGGGTGATATATTATGACTGACAGTGAAATGTCAGATGATGTTATGGTCTTAGAAAATGAGGATGGAAGTGAAAATAGTGCGGAAAAAGAGACAACAAATGCAAAGGCAAATTTATAGCGGTGTGAATGTGGATGAAAGTGAAGATAACGAAGAAACAGGTCCAAAAACAAATTTATCAGTGATAAAATTGCATCTCGACGATACAATAACATAAATTCACGATATGTCATCTAACTAAAATCAACTATATTTTTATTTATGAAATATAACTAACATTGCTGTAATTTTAGATAGTTGGTCATAAAAGAACGGCAGACTTGAAACTTCACTGGCTATGCGTTGTGCCGTTTACTGTCTTAATAAAAAAAATACATTTGGCTTTACCGGTCACCCTCTCATCAGCATTAGTCCGTTATATCAAGGTTTTACTATATCATTATTATTATTAAATTATTATTATTATTATTACTATTATCACTATTATCATTATCGTTATTATTAACTGATATATTCAAACAGATACTTCCCTGTTTCGATTTATTAATTGGATGTTCATGAATATTGTAATTTAATTTATATTCTAAGTGTGAAAGTCCGCATTGAGTGCGATCTTGAATTAGTTGCATACTTAAAAGCTAGTTAAGAAGATCTCAATTATTTTTAAATATTTAACTGTGTAGGTCTTCAGCAAGTGATTAAATGTCAAGAGATTCTTATCATATTAAATTAAACAATGTATTTGGAGAAGCCCTCTCGCATGAAAGTTAAATATATTTTAACAATAAAAAAATACAAAATCAAATGCAGTCCTTAATTTATTATATCTTTCTCTCCCTCAATACTGTATGGATGTATTTGTTTTTTGTCCCAAAGCAATTGTTTTCTAAACTTTGAAAACAGATGCCTGCGGGAAATTCTAGGGATATGGTGGCATGATAAGGAGTAAGAGAATGGACCATGCAGCCAGTAATCACTGACAAAGTGAAGCTGTGATACTGAACCTGACTCAGCTACATACTGCAGATGCCTCTAGAGAGTTTTAACCTAACCTGCCTATTCTTTAAGCCGATCAATTCTTAGAGTTTAGTTGTCAGCTCGTCGCTCAGTTCATTTGTCATCAGGTTCTCCCTCCTTTTATTTAAAAATTCTTTAGGCTTATAAGGGACTTAAACTCGCGACTTGCAGTACCAAAGTCTACAATCTTTGAACAATGCTATAGATCATTGATTTGGGAAACATTGGGCACATTTGGGGGAGTATTAATCGGATTGAATCCTTGGATGTGTTTGGGCAGTGGCACAGCTACATATTCAGCACTCTGGAGCAAATATAATTTTTGTATCCCCTATAATTTCTCCTTTTTTTAGCTCTAAGAATTTTACATGTGGCCCCCAATAATATTTTGTGTTCACCATGATTCGTAGGCCTGGAGCAACTGTTCCAACTGCTCGTCGATAGCTACTCATTATGTCTGGGGGTGATTTAAGAGTTTAATAAAAACGCAATTCATAAAATTTCTTTTAAAGAAGTAGGTAACTTTATTGTAATAATATATATTGTGAACTTTATACAAACATGTTAAATTACTTACATATCTATAGTGTAAAATTCTGTTCACCTACTGCTATGATAATAAATGATATATTTCGATGACTCATCTTACAATACATGAAAAATGGAAATGATTCTTATTTATATAGAAAGCTTTTTGGATGTAATAAATTTTGAAAGACACTTTAGTTTTACAAGATAGTTTATAATATCTGAACAAGTGCTTATAGTATTGGTAATATAATTTTTATGATAACTGTTTTTTTTTTATTTTCTATTTACTGCATCATTATTTCATAAAAAATACTACTTATAGAAATAAATATAAAAACATGTCACAATCAAACCCGAATGTTATAAGAAAAATCATTCAGTGAATTATTATATCTGTGGCCCAATGCTAGAAGTGCCTATATCAAACATAAGCCATTTTGACTGATAGCAAAAAGTACTTAAAAACTTTCCTCCTTATAATATTATAATACTCGAAAAAAACTTTAAGCTCGTCAATATATATATTGTATAATGCGACCAGATGGACATGATTTATATTGTTGATGAGAAACAAACATCTAAACTGAAGAATCGATATATCAGATATAGGCGCTTCTAACATGAGACCACAGAGATATTGCACTTCCAGAAAAACACTGTCATATTTAAAAATCAAACTTTTCGTTGTTTTAAAACTTTACAGTCCTCATTTTTTTATTGTTATAGAAAAAAGTGTCTTTAAAAATTTAAGAAGGACTTTGTAGTATCAGTACTGAAGTATTCTTCTTTATATTTTATTTAATTTATTTAAAGAAATATTGAAGTTTTGAGTATAATTGAATAAAGTCAGTTTTCTGAAGATAGCCTTACGACAGTGTACTTCTGGGAGTGTGCTATATAGTATTCGATACCTTTAAATCAATATTGGGATATTGTGTTATGTTTTAACTGTGACAAAATGAATATTTATTTAATAATAAAAATAATACCTAATTTTTTGATAGTACAAAACATATGGTAGTAAACCATGGAAGATTTAACATTTATTTTTTAATTAAAACCACATTTAAAATAAAAAAAAGATATTTTGTATATTTAATAATGTGTTAATTAAATTTGATGAATTGATAAATTGAATCTGCACACTTTACATTTTTGATAAAACTGGTATTTTTACCGGAATTTTAGTTTGGATATAAACCGTTTTCAAAAATTAGTAATGAAAAAGAAATTAAATACAACTTAAAATAAATAATTTTACATGTACTGTCATTTTAATTTATCAACAGAGAAATGTAATTACAGATTAAAAACAAAATCGTTTAATAATATGATAATGACAACAGCTTTTAATTTCACATTTTTTATAGATAACGTTAATTATTAACAAATCATAGACAACAAAATTTTTAAATTAAGCTAAAGCCATAAAGAATTTTCTTAATTGTGATGTTTGAATTAAAAATATGTGTATCACTGCAGTTATTTAATAAAATTTAAAAAAAATGACAGCACGAATTAAATTTTACATAATTTAATTACTAAAAAAAGGATAAATTTAAAAAAATAAACATTTAATTATAAAAGAAAATATGATGTGTCATCAAAAATGTATTAGGAAATATTCGATAAACATATAATGATTGATGATATTGTGTCTTAATTTATAACAAGTAATATAATATTAAAAATATTTTACACGATGGTAGTTTAGAAATGTGAAAAAAACTGTAAATATTATTTTGAATTTGATTCACATATAATAAAAGATATAAATGAGTGTATCATAAATAATACATGAACATTTTTGTATGAATGAAATAATGAACACATCTATTTTATATACAAGAGCTTAAAATAAATACACTAATCATCTTAGTTATCAGCTTGTTCTATTTTTATTAAATTAACATAATAATATAATATATAAATAAATTGTAAATATTTAAAACATGAATATAGCTGAAGGTTGTCACATCGAACAATTGGAAATCGTTGGATATAAATTTCTATACAAAAAAAATAATCAATAAATTTACCTTCGAAGCCTCTCTAAATTATTAAAATTACTCCATACATTTTCAATAAAAAATGATGAATAGGGAAGATTGTCCTGAAAGTGTAAGTAAGCATCCATCAAATCACATCTGATCTAACGCCAACAATATCTTAAAATAGTTTTAGGCATAAAAACATTCACATGAACAGTCTCACAAATTTTATTTCATACACGTATATTAAAATCATTATAATGATTTCGGATGAAAAAAAAACTCTATTAAATCTTTTGGTACATACTGTTGAGAAGCGCAGGATGATTATATCCAGCAGAACGACAAATTAATACAGATTAATACTTATATTTATATAATTAAATATTTTTTGTATTCATTTAAATATCATTATTCTCAATTAACACTTAACCTGCGGGCTACTTTTGGCAAATTCGCAAAATGTGCTTAACGGTTACGAAAATAAACATATTTACTAAAGTACTTTAAATATTTCAATATTTTATTGTTTATTGTACTAAAAATTCTATGCGAAACCAATTTATCAATATCGAGTATTATAGTATTGTCACAGCTTACATAATTATCACTTAAAAGTAAGATATAGAGAATTTTTAATATTTGAGAAAAAATGTAATATAATCCTCATCGGCATTAATAAAC
>JAGVSQ010006924.1:0-15826 GCA_022683975.1 Rhyacophila evoluta | reverse complement strand
GAATTTAAAATCAATTTCCATCAAGCATCATCAGTCGAAAATATTAATTAGATAATTAGGTTTATTACACTTCAAGTAGACAATATGTTAATTTTGCATCTAGCTTGTGATTCCCGGCCTATACAGCGAGTACGCGCTTATCTTAATTCGAAACGATAACCACGCTTAATCATCATACGTCGTAAATACCTTGCGTAATTCGGTTAAACGGTTTCTCATATTAGCCGGACAATTTGAAACCGGACTAATCGAGTAACTAACTTACCCATAAAAACGATAATAGTTTCTAACATTCTGGATTTATTTCAAGAAAAACCCTTTTAGTGAGATTTTTGTTACTAAATTGTTTAAAAAAATATATACAGACTGATCGAAACCGGACTGTGTGAGATATTGGTGTATTACGTTTGATCGTTTCTTTTGTGATATAGCTCACGTATTTTGTCGCATTTTTCTATGCGTACTTATAGTAATCACGGCATGAAAAACTATCTAAGTAATATTGTCACCTGTGGACATATGAATATGTTTGGAATATTGTTGATAGTTTGATAGTCAATTAACGGATATGTTGTTAGGATGATTTGGTCTGTCGTCCCAATAAATATGTGTATATCCTAATGAATTTTTGTTGAAAAAGTCTAATTGAACAAAGGAAAATGTCCTAATATACCCGTGATAAATATATTTTTCGTAAATCTTTAAAAAATCGTGTTTGTTATCGCGTGAATTTACACCGATTGTAGTCGGGCTGTGGCAGCTCGTAGACAGCAAACAGCTACGAACCACTCATAGCGTGCTACGACCGACGCTCTGTGCAGGGAAAAACGGCGTAAGGGGGGAACAGGCGCCAGTTGTCTAGCGTGCCCGCTCGCTTACCGTTTCGTCTTGTTTGCTACCGAATACTAATGATTTTCTTTTACTTTTTTTCATTTGCACTTATATACCCTTATTTATGAATGCATGCGATGCTACTAGGAAACATCGAACAATAATTTATTCATAATTTTATTTGAAATTTATATCGTCTACTGTTAATCTTTAGTGGATAGCTTGAATATGTTTAATACAATGTAATATTAAACATACAATTAAAAAAAAACGTTTTGGTCTTAATATGAACGTAAAATTGAGTAAATGTCGAGAAAATATGTTAATTTGTAGAATATTAACTTTGTATCAGATATATCCGGTAGTCAATCAGTAAATATAGTATGGATAATTGTAGCCGAGACTTTGATGTAATATGGAAACATTTATAGAAGCTAAAAATACGACGTCTGATTGTATCAATGTGTACTGGTTTATCTTGTCCAATTATAAATTCCACTCGACTAGAATAATACTGATAAGTTTGTGTTCTTACTTACTTCTTAATAAATTTGCACGTGTGGAAGATATATCACTTCTCAATTATATACGTAATATAATTCCAGCATTACGTTTTCTGTACAGAATTTATTAAACAGTGATCATTTATATGATTTTATTAGGTTGGTATTAGTATTATAGTATATTTCATTTTTTATTTTTATATCTACTCGATAGTAATGCTGTATGGATTTCGAAGTGATCTCACTCCTAATTTTCCTTCACTTTTATCAACCCTTTCACTCGCATCAGGCTCTTGGGGGTCGTACTTTCTTTTTCCGAAAGCCGTCAACATTTATTAACCCCGCCGATTTTATATTCCGATTGTCTGATAAAATTCTGTGTACTGGAAATAATCGGGCGTATTTTTTCGCCCGAAAGTGGAAAACATGCACTCGCTTCGATCGTGTGACAGAGAGGGGATCGAGATTGCCCTAATGTGGTTAGTGCACTGAAACGAGACAGAGCGAGGGTAGGTTTGTGTGCCAGCTAACCGAATTTGTGCTTTAATTTAGTAGGGTAAGATTCGAATAGTCTGATAAAAATGCTTACATTCTCCACTTTAAACAAAAATGATTATTAACTAATAATATATAAATATATTCACCGAATGAATACTTTTATTTATGTGTCGAATTTATTAATATTGGGTAATAAAAACGCTATATTCAAACAAAAAAAACTGACCATACGCAATATATTACCGTAAATAGTAAATTATTAGTACTCCTATTACTTTGGCGCCTGGAAACTTCAGTAGATTTACAACCAAATAGAAATAATTAAAAAGTTGTGGTATTTATTATTCTTGTTATTTATCAAATAATAGAGACGTTTATCTTAATACCTTTGTAGATTACAGAAATGAACTTAAATAATATTTAAGTTTATTTAATAAATATTATATACTTCATAAAATGTTAAATTATTTATTATTTACTATTCTGCGATTAAAATAAATAATATTTTAATAATGTGTACAAGCTAAAGTGTTCTAGTCTTGTATGAGTTTGGGAGATCGTCAGTTTAACTGCTCAACGTAAATCTTATTTATTGGTGTAGCGGGACCGAACGCCCTTTAGCGTATAGATGATAACGTGCCGGCGGCTATGTCGGTTAGCCGGTCTTCTACCGGCTCCCTGAGCAGCCTATTTATGCCAGGTGAATCACATTAGGGGATGTCAGTGTACAATATTACCCCAGTTCAATGAGAGGATATTCAAGCTTTTTGTCTAACTATAGCTAAAATCAATAAAATTCTCAAAAATAAAAAACTATTAATATTGCAGTATTGAATATTTCACTGCTTAATATTGTATGATATTTTTTCTTTGATAAATTTTAGCTGAACATTTTACGTGCGGATATTTAACAATGGTTTATTTTCACCCCATTGATTTTTAATATCGCAGCGTTTACTGTGCAAGTACTTTCATAAATCATTTTCGCTATTTTGGATAAAGAACTAGATATTCAATATCCCTTCGGGTTTAACTGTTTTCCGAGATCGTTTTAAGCCTTGTAGCTTGAAGTA
This sequence comes from Rhyacophila evoluta, assembly GCA_022683975.1. Taxonomy (NCBI): domain Eukaryota; kingdom Metazoa; phylum Arthropoda; class Insecta; order Trichoptera; family Rhyacophilidae; genus Rhyacophila; species Rhyacophila evoluta. The sequence continues at coordinate 12,921 of JAGVSQ010006924.1, read as the reverse complement.
TTTTCACAAAAAGAGTGAGAAATATTATACATAGAAAATGCCCTTCATTTTGTATACAGTGCAAATCTTACTCGAGGGCAAAATACTGAACGTATTTCACTTTTATTGAAAAATAAATCCTTATAAAATACCTTAATTATTTATGTTGAAGATATTTTTGATAGGTGATTGAAATATTTCTTTCATTTTTCATTATGATGTTTGTTCTGAAAAATACATAAATCTCTACAGTGTGAAGATTCGCGTTGACAGATTTTTCACGAGAATTGATTGTCAGGGGGTTACTGTTTTTATCGAGCATTCAATATTTTTAAATTTCTAAAGTCACCTTGTTAATCTTAACGGTACTAGTATATAATTTGATACGAAAAAAATAACACTGTATAATAAACGGTAAATTACACAATATTTCCCGATTTAGATATAGACACCTCCGGTGTATGAAGTATTTATTTCTAACATATCGATTTAGGCATGCTTTTGACAGTTATGGGGTAATATAAATTTAAGAGCATCGAAGGCAATATTACAAGAAAATTATAATTAAGATCTAAACGATAAACTATAAATTCTACACAAACAGTATCGCAGATTTCCGATCTGCACTAAGAATAGAAATAGACGAAGAATCGTATAGAGATATGATATATAAGAAAATATGGATTTCTTCAGAGCAGGTAGGAATTTATTTAGAATTTTGGTAGTAGATTGGCTCCAGTAGCGTGATTATATAAATGATTTGACGATTCTATTGTAACATTTTATTTTTTTATTAAATGATAAATATCTTGGCAAATAATTATTATAATTTCGATTGTTATTATTCCATAAAATATTGCAATTAATGAGATACGGTTCAAGGGGTCGCATTAAATTTAGCAAGTTAAATTACCAAAAGCTTCCTGAAAGTCTTGAATGTCCGATAGGGGTTGGCCGGAAATTACATTGGTTGCCTATTCGCCAAGCTGTATACTAATTTATGTTAGTTTCCATATGTATTGTGTTTGTTTTAATCACTAGTACACTGACATTAATTTATGATCGGTGTACCTTTGGGCGGATATTTTTTTGTCTAATTAAACTTTCTCTTAAATATAGTACTTGTCGAAAGACGATATAAAATGTTTGAAGTCTCTCTGGCCAGGACAATCGAAATAACTACCGAGCAAAACTGAATAAATTGATATGATTGTGATAAACTGTAATTATTTAACAGTTGCCTACTGAAGAAGTGCTGCTAAGTAAATGTAAATTTTAAAAATATTCCATTAGACACATGTTTATAGAAGTGTTACCTATTTAACACACCCACCGATTTTGAAAATGTTTATGGAAGTTTGATTTTGGAGTACGATATTTATATTTGCAGTGAAATAATCGAAGTAATTTTTGATCGAAGTTTAATTTCACACCGGGTAGTGACATAAGCGATGCACATCCTGGAAAATCCCAGAGGCGGAGTGTTGCAGGGGAGGGTCGATCGGTGGCGGAGGATTTTCCAGAAAATATTCACATGGAGCGGCAGGAAGGCGAGTGAGAGGGCGGAGGCGCCTAGGTATTGATCTGGGTGTGACCCAGTTCGGCCCGCGCAGCCGCCGAGGGCGCGGACCGGAGGCGCCCCCTCACCGCGAACCCGCCCTTCGACGAGTGACGTAAGGTGAGAGCGGGCGGGACATCGATCGCCGCCCGCTATGGCCGGCTCGAGGAATGCTTTTCCCGCCGTAATTACACATATGAAATGAATACAAAATTTACTCGTACCTACTTACTGTATAGTGTGCTACTACTTCATATCCACAACGTGAAAACAGATTATTCGACATTCGTTTCTCATAAAACTCAAATTAATTCCGTATTGCACGGCTTTGTAGCCAAACTTGCCTCGAAAGTATTATTTATTTCTATTCATTCAAATTGCTATGTTTTAATTGCAATAATTTGTACAGATGTACTACTGGATAATTAAAAATAATAATTTAGTGGTAGGATACTGTAAAAAAGCTATTTCTATTGGTATTCACGAAATATTTGATTTTTAAAATTATAGTTTTGTGTTGAATAGTTGAATAATATATCAACCTGTGTATTGTTTGTATTATAAATAAAATGAAAAACTTGCGTTATTTTGGAATAAGGCTCATTCCAATATACTCGACAATTAACTTTGTCATTATGTCAAGAAAAACACACGCTTGAAAAGCAGCTTCAAACCTGGCTTGACAACGTACAACATATTGAATCGAAATCGCAAACTTATATTATATCTTAATTGTTTTTTACATTTTGTCATAAATAATGATTTTGTGAATGAATCGGGTTTCCAAATAATTGCTTCAATCATTTATTACACAAGTACACATTTGCGTATATACAGTAACAAATTGAAAAATAACAATTCAGTCAAATAAATGCTTTAGCATCTCGTCAGACTGTAACTATTTTATAATTCTTACAGTTGAAAGTAATTCATACTATACGAATATTATCAGTTCTGAAAATACGTTATTTTTTCTATTTCGGGTAACAGTTCAATAACCAACTCGTTTAATTTTTAATTAAACCTTAGTTCATTTCCGTGTTTCACTTAATCAATCGCCATTTCGACGAATTAGCATTCTGTCATCCCTCCAATGTGTACCTATATAATAATGTCCGCTAACACCGCTCCCTCATTGAGCGCTTTAATTCTATTCCGAGCGATGTTGATGGCTTCCCTAAATCTTTTCCGGGGGATGATTTACTTAGCGCACATAGTTGGTCATTAAGGGAAGCGAAGTGTTAAAGAGTTTTTCTCGAATTATCCACCCCTTAACCGTCGTCGCTTTCTAAGTAATAAAATGGGATTAAAAAATGGCAAATGTGCTTACGAATTCTATTGTATTTATCTCTTTGTTCTTTATTTTCTTCTTACAAATCAGCTCCATAAGTGCAGCTTATGGACACCACCTCATGTCGCCCGTAAGTTATCTTGCATCATCTCACATTATACCTGTGTCCCGTAACTCAGCGGAACACATTCTGTAGATTGTATTTATCGGCTTTCCAGGTCGCCGGAAACCGGTTGGCTTGAAGAATATGCTATTCAGATTAAGACCGACCCCGGTGCTGTATCTCAGTTTCATTTTATCAGTATATGGTAGGGTTTGTTTCCTTATCTCTTTATTACGAACGGTTCTATCCCTATCCCTAGAATACGCCAAGTTCATGTGTTCTCGAGGCTTAGTATATGGTTTTTATGAGCCTTTACTGGGTGTCACGTTTTGCAATTGTAAAGCAGCGCTGATAAAATTCATGCACTGAACCAATGGAAGTTTGTTTTTTGTTTGTATTTTATACACAAATATGGTAGTGTAAACAATATAGTGATAAATTTATTGAATTTTAATAATATTAGGATATCCAAAATAACATTATGTATATTAACCACTGATTTGAATTAGAAATTCGTTTAATTTATTATTAAATAATTTAGCATACTATGATCAAGAGCATATTTTTATGTTCGCGTGGTCGGTCCACTGTAAATTTTTCCACCGTTGGCATTCTTACTTATGTAAAAATTATTCACATAAGCTGAATCTTTCTGAATGTCTTCAGATTTTAATTGTCAAACTTCTCATTATACTAATAAGTGAAATAATTATAAACATAAATAAATGTTATACTGTCAAAATGGGAAAAAGAGCGAGGAGAAAAAATCGTACAGTTTAAATAGTTTAAATCTCGGTTCTAAAAAGAATACTGTTGAGATGATATTGAGAAAAAAGTATCCATCTCCTGTAAATGAATAAAATAAAATATCTAGCATATCTAGATTTTTGTATTAAAATGCATTCATTTTAATATTCGTAATTTTTGACAAAAAAATGTCTGTTTACCTTAAATTACTATTTATATTTTTTGCCGCGACTGAATATCTTTATTAACATCATTCAACATTATTCATTACTTTTTCACATTTTTATTAACATTATTTTATAGCTTTTGATATAATTTTAACGCATTTGAATACATAGTTAATTCAGCCACGGCCGATTGACGTCATCATCATTATATGAGCTACGTAACCTCAAAAGAAAAATTATTAGTTGTTTTAATTGCTAATTTGATGAATTATAACCATAAAGTAAAGTGTAGGCAAGTCTGTTTTGTTTCCTATAAGAAGATTGAATATTATTCCAATATCCAATTTTTCCCATTGCTTAGTGTATCACAAATCACTAATTCAGCTCGCAACATGTGTTCCTCGAGATTGCCGTGCCTAATCCATTACGTAAAGCGATGCCAATCTCGTCGTCTCACATTACCCATTGCAGTGTGTTGTATATATCGGAATAATCCTCAGATTTTCATGGAACGACTTACATTGATTTTCCTACAATATTATTGTATTGCCATTTTGTTATCTATCCGCGTTGTAATATTTCATTTGTTTTGTTGTTTACATCTTAGTAAGTGGCGGATCAATACTTCTTTACTATCTTATCTCTATAATATAGCTTAATCTTATACTAAAATCATTTTGCAATATAATACGTGTATTTCAAATTTTTTCTGACTTCTTTCGTGGATGCCTTTAATTAAATATTGAGATTTTTAAAAGGTTTTCGGGAGGGAAGATAATCCACACGACGCTGATATTTTCAAAGTATTACGGAGTCTAGTAAATAGTATTATCTATATGTATAGTACCTTTACACCACGATGAGCAAATCTCCTCCCATCGTTTTGATTAATTTTAATTAATCCCGTTTTCATGATAAATCACTTTTTATGAACGTGGTTTCAGTGCAATTTATGTAAATATATATGTTTTATTGTATGTACGGGTCATGTATTTTATGAAATAATATTGCATTACATCGTGACTGTCAAGTAGGATCTAGAAACGTTAAAAGATTGATTTTTAAAATATGTATAAACGAGCTCAACGGCACGAAGCGTTCAATCTACGGCCTACGGTGCTTATGTAACAGCAACCGCTACGCTTTTGGGCTAGGTTAGGCATGGCTCGGCGCTAGCTACGAGCGACGCCTCTACGTTAGGGAGGCGCAGCTTTTTGTTTCGCATTTACGCGAAAAGTTCGCCGCACGGAACAGACAGTGGATTTTGAGCTCGATCCGGCCGACCGATTGAGCGTGCACTTTTACCTTTGTTGGGATAGCGACAGGCCTGGCAGATAGTCAATAACGATGAATATTTGATTGTATTACTGTGGAACTACTCTTAATGAATAGAGACTTTCAATTTTATATCTACTGATTTGATGTCCAAACTCACTCGTTAAACAATCAAACAAATGAACGAGCAATCATTATCCACATTGCTATCGAAATTAGTATCACCATATCTAAATTATTTCTAATGATTCAAATTATCTAAAACGCGTCCATGCAAGTGGCTATCGTGTAATAACTATTATTTTTTTATTTTCATAACATACCAATGCTTTTTTAATGTATTCAAACACAGATTACGAGAAATACTCCGACTGATTCCTGAAATATGTTCTATATAGTGTAAAAATTACATATTCGTTTTTAAATCGCCTCAATTCATAGAATTACTTTTCAGAAATATGCATGTTAATAATCCACGAAATTAGTGTATTTTAAATCGATCACAAATAAAATATATTGATGTTTATGGCAATATACTGTCAAGTACAAGTATTGGAAAAAACATGTTCAAAATCAAGCAATAAACTCGGTTATGGACATGTTTGTGTCGATATTTTGTTATGATTTATTTAAGATGATAAAAATACGGTTATTTATCTATAATATGTCATTTTTCACATCGATTACATCGGAACCAATACGTGAAACTTTATAGGAGACATTGTGCAGTGCAGATTTCATATTCTGCTTATATGTTGACCCGGTGGCATTATCCTGAAGCGAGGCAAAATTTAATAGGTCGCAGAAAATTATTAATAAATCGTTTTGTCGTGCTTTTATGGCCCGGTGGCCTTTTTATTCCAATCGATACTGAAAAATGTCTGAAGCGGTTTAGACATAACGAACGTACGTAGGTACCATCCGATCTAAGTATATTTTATCACGCACGTCGCAAAGGTGTTGATCACAAGATTATTATGCGATTAATTAATTAACGCGTGACGAGGGGTATCTGCCGAATATCATTCATTTCTTTTTTATTTTAAAGATAATCCGAACAAATTATTGCTGTTTCAAAAAATCCTAAAAAATTCATGAAATTTGTTTACATTTGATTATATTTATAGTAAAAAACTCGCCACTATATCGATAAAAAACGTATGTTAACATGTAGTTTCCTGTTTAAACGAACGACTTATATTGATATTATTAAATATTGTACAAAAATATAGCACATTGATATGTTTTCTGTTATAATTTATCATCTCTCTCAAATAAAAATAATAAGCTTGTGTTTGGCTAGCTTGTAAGTATCAGCATGGATATTTATTTTTAAGCAGAAAGAGTTGCAAATTATTTGTGTAGTAAAGTTTTTATTATTTTTTCCTGAATGTAGTATGTATAGTTATTTTTAACTTATCCGACTAAAGAAAAATAGAAGTAGTCTCACAATCGGGATTTTATTTGAAATGTTTTGTGATTATACGCTTTCCATAAATGTATTTACTAATGAAATTCTCCAGCGCTTATAATTGTTTCGTAGAATGTTTGCTTCTGGAAAAGGTGACACCCTTTTTTGTTAGTTGTCCAAACAAATTAGGCCGCAATTATCTGGTTAGTGTATACAAAAAAACAGAATTTTACTAGTTTTTTTTACTAATAGTGTATACCTCTCCTTTTACATCGTATATTTTTACTACAGTTCACGATTTTAAACATTTATTCTAACGAAATAAAAATCCACATACAAGACGAACATGGAATATACACATTGCCCGGTAAATAAACAAATGATGCTTTAAAAATACGACTCGTTATACGAACTTTTTAGTCGGAGGCTACGAGTTTTAATACCACAATTCACAATTAAAATAAAAACAAGTATAGCGAAATGGGCGCCTAATGGGCTGAACAATTGATTGGCTACCAATTATTGTGACGAAAAATGTCAAAATAAGTATTTATAGTGCGGAGATCCATATTCCCCATTTCTCGAGTAGCCATATTCACACTGTTGACGTTCATATGAAGCTACGAAATGTCTACATATTTAGTATGAAAGCTACAGGCTCGATAAATTTAATACGATGGAATACATAGCAATGCCAACCTCTAAGGGAGAGAAAATAAATTATTGCAGATGTGGGTAGGATAAGCACTTATAAAGTATAGTTTAAAGAACAAATAAGTACCCATTATGCCCCATTCCTGTCCTCACACCCGCTCATAACAAGCAATACAATTTCTCCCTTTAACATCCCGATCGGGTAAGCTGATAGATCTAACCCCTAGTTAGCCTACCTCGAGTACTCTCATTCCGTAGTATTCTTCGACATTCCCATGATTTGCACATATTCTTGAACAGCCGCCAGAACGTTTTAACTGCTCGACAAGGCTAAGCTTTAATAGCTTGGCGATGGAACCACCGTACCTTGTAATAAATTGATTACCGAAATCGTCAGGTTGGTAGCCATTAAATGTTTGGAAAAAACATTCATGTCGCCTGTCTTCAGTATATTTATTACACCTGCTTCTGATAACTTTTAGATCTGGCAATTCAATTAACGTATTATAATAATTACTGTTGAACTAAAGGTGTTTCACTGGATACAATAACTTATTTAAGTATATTACAAAGGAGTATCCGTCAGAAATAAGCGAAAACTTTTGTGAAATATTAGTTTAGTAAAAGGAAAAACTTCGGAAACTGCTAATATCGGTTCCGTCTTCCGGTTCCGTAGAAAGAGACCCTAGCTTCGTGAAATGTCCGTATTAACATCTCATGTTTATTTATATAACATAATATTATTCATGATTTTGTGATTATTTTTGCAAGGTCACTGGGCGTTATCTGGGTTGTGATTTTTTTAGAAGCGGTCACTTTTTATATACACTTGTGTTGAGATTTTGAATACCTTGTGGAAAATGTCGTATTATTGTTGGTGGCTGTGATAGTAGTTATGTAATGCGATTAATACTCGATGGTTTTATGTAAAACTACATTTTCTCTTTGTATGTTATTTATTATAATATGAATAAATTTATAGTACTTGATCGATTAACATATTTATTTGTACAGTATTAATCCATTCGGTAATTTTACTTCTGATCAAAGTGCGTACTATTCATACAACATTTAATGTGCCGGATAATTTGTGCCGCAGGCTAATATTTTTACGGATGATTTTTTATAATTATATTTAATTCTTGTAATATGTAGTTTACTAATTTTAGTTTGAAATATCACGAACTGTAAATTTTTCAGAGAATTAAAACATTCGCCGGTCACTAGAATGAAATCAATGGTATATTATATATTCGGTTATTTAAAATGTGTTTGAGAATATTTTTTCACAATGAATTGATTGCAATAAACCTTGGCATGTTCAAGGGCATAGTTTTTTGACTTGACAGAAAGCGTCATTATTGGGCGGGGTGACTCGTAGTTTCGAATAATATGGTCAATGTTTTTCGGAGATGAAATTATTTTCCTGAAAAAACTCGGGAAACGGGAGCTTTCTTTGCCGCTCAGGAAAAACCGTTTTTCCCGCCGAGCAAAGGCGGGGCGTCGCGCAGAGAGAGCCTTACGTAAGAGTTCTCTCCGAGCGAGCGGGGTGCGATGCGAAGGGGGTGCCGTTTCGGGCGTCTCCGCCGCCGGCCGAGCGCCGTCGTGACGCAGTGTGACGTGATTGCGGTGCGCGCTACTCGGCTCGATAGTTGGCGCACGCCGTCAGTCGCCGGTGCAAGCTCGCCGCGTCTGAATCGCGAACCCGTTGCTCGTCCGCGCCCAGTCGAGGCTCGCCCGCCATCGCCGTCGTACATCCCGCAGTCACTGTCGACCGGCGACATGTCATAGTCGAAGGACCTTACACCCCCCGCGAAGCATTAACCCACGGACTACAGATCACGCATATTATTCAATAGTGTCTCGCGGTCTGGGACGTAGGTGGCAGCCGCTCGACCTACTCTTTCTGTGCTATTTTTCTGTGAGCAGCTTTTCTCGCCCGTGACAAGATGGGAGACAAGGTAAGCGCACAGTACCTGCGCGCCGCACACCCATCATTTAATTTTCCATCTCTGGTGTTCATAATCCATGCGAATCCTCATCGAAGACTCGCCGACGAGGCTCTTTGGGGTGTTATTGATTTATGAACCCTCAAGGTCTTCCTATACCCCGACGGAAATCTTCCGCGCGGATATGAAGATGGCTATTGATCGATGAAATTTTCACTCGCCTACCATTACATCTTTCATTTTCTCTATCCGTTACATTTTTATTTCACCCAGTAATATATGATATTTCCCACATTTTATTACCAACCCATCATTTTATAACATATTTAAAAATTTGTAATATACTTTTTTTCGTTTTACGTGTACGTATATAAACTGATTTTTATTCATTATCATGGCGCGCCAGCAGTGATGATGGCATTTTATTAGTGATATATGACCCTAAATGTGTATCGTTCATGTGTCCTTCGTCCGGTAAAATATCTCCCAGTCCCCTCGAAGGCTACCCAAAAAGGCGGCTGTAATTACTTACCCCTTGCTACTTCACTACTCTTTGAAGGCTTTAAATATAATATACTAGAACGCCTATATAACATTCACGGTTCTTTTAACAAATACATTTTTTTAAATCAGTATATAGGTACACGTTTCCGCGCCTTTTTATTACATTATGTACCGGTCAATACTCAATACATAAATTGTCATTTCGTCTTCTCATTGATGCTGTAATCTAGTTTGAAGGCAATGCACAAGGTTTTCCGCCTTGTTGTAATACATTTTCATTGCCGTTCATTCCTAACATACATATCACACACACATGGAAAATCATTTTATTGACTGCATTTCAATACATGCTCCGTACTTAAATCATTTAACACCTGAACGCATATATTATTACTTCACAAACCAATTTCATACACAAATAACGTGTATTTACTGTTCCTGTCGTTTATTTAAAAAGTCAATAGCCGTAAGCAAACACTCCTTTAAACACATTTTCCTTTATGTTTAAAGGCCGTGTATTAATACGGCTTCCTAGTATACCTGTTTTTTTTTTTTAGTATTTGAGTAACCATATCAAATTAATTTATTTTAAAGCATGGTCACACACATTTATTATTATAAAACAATTAATTAGAAACTAGTTATTTTAAAATTCTATCTCTGTTACCTTGACAATTTTTAACACATTCTGTAAATCTTTTGACTTCTTCTCGATCGCTCTACATCGCGGGAGAATGTTAATATATTTTCAATTGATTAAAAACAGCTCTTCGTTCACGAATCGGTTTGTCAAACCATTGCGCAATCGGGCGCGCTTCCAGTGTCCAGGATAAAAATTAATAATTTTCCGCGAATTCAAAAGCGATGCGTCAAACTCGGGACGTATTCGTCAATTAGTCACGTTATGAAATTGACGTTTTGCATTATATTATAGATAATTATTGTGTAACACTTATCAGTACTACCGTTCATTAAAAACTACTTTATTTTAATTATTTCTCTTTATTCAAAATACAAAATACAATCAACGATAAACGTTACTATTTAAATACTGCTAAAATTTCGCCAAATTTTGCTTAGCATCACTTCATATAAGGTTCTCGGCCTTTTGCATTCATAATTAATTACATAGCTTTGTTAAAGTTATGTGCAACTGGAAAATGGCTAGTAACTTATTCTCGTAATGAACATCGGTACGAAATCTCAATGTCAAGTAATACAATGATCGTGACTTAAGTCAGTTTTATAGCTAAATAGTATTTTTGAAATCATCGTCAATCATTCATATAAATTAATTAACAATTTGGTTACTACATTAAAAAAATGGATTTTTTTGAAGTAAGTTTTGCATAAAACCTTCGATACATGGTTTTATAGTAAAACTCATAATTCTTATACGTGTTGCGAATATGCAAATATGAAAAAGTATCCTTGAGTTATATGGTTGTGTTGCACGAAAGCCGAGCATTCGGGCGCCGGCTTTTCGAATCGATAAACCTCGCTTTCAACGCCGAAAATAACCGTAAAATGTTGTTTTTCCCTCCTTTTACTACTCTGCCGCGAACCATTATTATTCTCCGGCCCGATTTCCTCAAATCAGTTGGCAGTTAATGTCACTGTTTGCTACACAAAAGGCAGATAATCGCTTTCGAATTGAAGACCCAGCGCGAACGCAAACAAAACGTGTCGATCGATAAACTGTCTGTTATATAACACCCTCTATATCTGATCATTAGCCGTTGTAATCATATAAAATTAAATAAAAATAATTTTATCACAATTCTAACTAGCTTTGTATCATATATCGCATATAAAAACTCGTGTGCTTTATATTTACTTAGGTTGATATGATTCAATATGTTTCATAGGTACTCCGAGATAAAGTCTTATCACTTCAATAAATATCGTACATGGCATATAATTATTTTGTATTAAAAAACATCGTAATTTTAATTACAGTGGTATATTGCCAGCATACATTTCTTAACGAAGGTATATATTTTTATTTTATTCAGTATGACACACAATATGTACTCGTGTATTAAATAATTGTCTAGACTAGACTCTGGCCATCTTTAATCACGTATTCGCGAATATTATATGCAGTGTTTTTTTATACGACAAAAATATTAAATGTTTAATTTCTGCTAAACACGCCATTCCGACTTGTGACACGCAAGATGAAGATATAAGGGTGTTGCCGGGTGACTGTTACGTAACATTTTCAGTTGCAGTCGGTTGGTGACTTAGATGCATTATGCAACGGCATATTTTGCAGTCACCGGTGGAAATGATTCGCGTTAACCTTAAATGCAACCAAATAAATACAAAGGTATAACTGTATATGTGCGTTTTCCACTTAGAAGTTAGTAAAATATTTCACCGTTGATAAATATATATTGATATCCGATCCGAAGAAATATGTTGAATCACTCTCAGTTGTGTTGAAATATTGTACCGACTGTATGAAAGATGTTATCTTCTAAAGATTACAATACTGATGAATGCTAATATTTCAAATTCAAATCAACAGATCATTTCTCTGGAGGAAAAAAAAGCATAGGAAAAACATAAAATAAATAAAAGTTGTATTATATCGAAATAAATGAATATAATTTGTAGTGCTTATTTTCTGATTAGACTACATCTCGCGTAAATATGTGGTATCATTGCCACCTTTGATGTTTCATTGATTCCGCAATATTCTATTCACTAGGCATTTAAACGACGTTACAGCAGTAAAGTGAACAAAGTTGTTTACAGGAGCCAGTCCTCATAATAGAATGTGTTCTCCATCGAACAGTAACTTCCTTAGCGATGTTTAGTTTCTTATTATTGCAATATTAGCTCTTCGCACACTTCTGTGTGCAAGGCCAAAAAATGTAAACATTCAATAACGATTATGTTTCCATCGTTCAATGAAACATTCCACTGTGGCCTATTATAAAATCTATTTAGCGACTGAAAATTGTTCTATTCATATCTTGGGTGTATAGAATATATGATAAAGCGAGAATAATTAGAAGCAGCAATTCTGTAAAACAAATAGCCAGTTTTGAGGTTGAGCTCTTGCACAATTCGCCTGCAACGGCCATTTATTTGCATTTGAACTTTTACGTGTCGTCTCTTTCGCCAACTAGTTTTCACCCCGCAAAGACTATTCTTGCTCATTTTCCTGGGTGCCGTATTATTCAACCGCTATGTCTCAATGCCATCTGTAAACATGCGTAAATTCTGAATTATTTAAAACTTGTAAACTTCCATATGTGAGATCACTGTTAGC
>JAGVSQ010006923.1:0-15827 GCA_022683975.1 Rhyacophila evoluta | reverse complement strand
ACTCCTCTTTCGGAGTGGATATCTTCACAATGTGTAGATCCATATGCTTCACGTTTGGAGCGAACATGGTATAAAAAAAAAAAAAAAACTTATTTACAAATTTCACCAGTGAACTACTTATATTGCTATATTTATAAAATGTTTAATGTTATGGTGCTACCTTCTAGCATGATGTGGAAAAACGTCGACCAGGGTATCGACAAGAGCACAGAGTTTTCGAAGCCTGGCACCAACATCTCTGACGGCTGTCAATAATTCAGCTGGGGTCTGACTGGATGCGGCAGATCGGCCACTACCTGATAGCCTGAGGACAGCTCTGACTACTTCCGTTGTTGCCGAATACATAGGATCTTCACGTCTCTCCCAAGAACCTCCACCGCTCTTTAAAACAACAATGTTATTAGACAAGAATATGTATGTAATTAAACTGTAGATTAAAACACTTATCCAACTGAATCAAATTTTGCAATAAAGTTGCGCCAAAAAATGTATTTGGAACACTATTGAACACGATCATATGTTGTAATATTTATATATGTTATGTTACAGTTGACAGTGCTATGAAAATTAATGATTATGCTGACTTACTCTATTGCCATCTTGTCCGGTTCTCATTGTGCTGTTTGGACTCATTTCAATAGAGCTGTGACCTAAAAAATTCAATAGCATTGTAGAAACCTGATATAAAATAAATACGTTGTTTCAGATTTTGTTTTAAAACTCTCATATGGATCTTTGTTTGCACCCAGGATCTGTTTTTCACAATTTACAAGCTATATGTATGTATATGAATGATATACTTGAATGATGATAAAAAAAAATGAGCTCTATCCTACTATATACTAACACCCCGACTAAATAGTGAGAAAAGACAAGTGTTCTGTTGGGTAATGAAAATTAATATTCAGTGATACACATTATAATATATGCCCAATGAGTGAAACAATTAACTGACGACAAATATGTCAATAAGAATGCAGAAATACATATGCTCCACTTGCAGAGCAGACAAGGTAAGAAAAATAGCATATGTTTCATTGCTGCTTTATGAAAAGACAAAAATATTTACCTGAGTTGATTTGAGCTGAATTAAGATCAGGTTGTCGTTCAGAGTGATAGCATGCGGATGTGGCCATATTATCCGATGATCCATCATATTGTACCCCTGCCTCTAGGGGATTTCCTGCTGTTATCATAGAAAGCCTCTTTTTCTGTGAAAGTGTAGAGATTGAAATAATTAGTTATTAATAAAAAAAAATAGTAATTTACAGTTTAAATTATGACATTTCATGGCTTCAGGTTAAGTACGAAAAATGTTACAAAAGGTTCTATCAATTTGGAATAGTGTATATGTTTTGTATGGTCAACATAAAATAATAAACACCATAAATACAGATGAATATTAAGAATACATTTTTAATATTAAATATTTGTTTTAAAATACTAAAATGCCTGTAGTTCAAAGCTTATCATAAGCAGACTGAAAAATATTATTTTTTCCGTCACTCGTAATAGAAATCGATTAACAACTAATGATGCACAATCTCTAGTTATAATATTAATACATTGAGAGAGTTCATATAATCCAGTGGAATCAGATATGGAAAATGTATAATGGTTGCCATTTAAATTAGAGAAAATAAAGTCAAAATTGACAATCATTGCTAACTATTCCTTTTTAGATAGGTCATGCAGAAATATCAATGGGTTTTAGACCTGATAGAAATGATATAGGGAATATTGTTTTGTTATTATTCCATAAAAACAAAATTGTGACATAATTTTTATAGTGAGACGAATTTAAGTTTTAGACATATATATAGAGCAAGAAGAATGCTGCACTTCATTTTGTTTTAAAATGCTAAAATATTCATTTGAAATTATAAAATATAAAACATGAGTGATAGCCACGAACCAGATTTATTTCTTCCTGTTGCAACCAATTCTGATCCTCTTGGCTCTGATGCTGTTGTTTTTTAAGATCAGCTATCAACCGCCTTTCCAGTGAGCTCGGGGACTCTTGATTCATTTCTCCAGGTTGACTATCCATACAAGACGGACCTCGATACTGTAGAAACATTAAAGCAGAAATTAGAACATAATGCTGGAGAATTGAGTTGAAGTTACTTTTGTAATTTTGTGTATCACTTTATAAATTTGACTTTGAAATTAATGCAGTAAATGATAAAATAACTAATCAATTTCAAAATATAATTAATATTTCATTAAAATATAAATTCAATTCATGTGTTAACCGTTAACATATAATCACATCAACAGGAAATATTCATGAGGAAATAAGACTTCTCCTCTGTCATCGTAAATAATTTTCTTTTTGAATCATGTCAACTTTGAAAGTTGAACACATGTATGAAAATTATAAAATTAAATTTAAAAAAAACACACATATAATGAAGACTATTTTTCATGAATACTGATTGGTACCTAATTTATCAATTTTTAAACATTGCGGAGTTTGATTTCTACAATTTTAAATAAATATATTTTTTTAACATTTACTGAAAATTTCAGTCTTAAGTGAAAAAATAATATTTATGATAAAAGATTTCCTTTTTCTTGCTAGACATCTATTACTTACTGTAAATTTTTGAAAGTACACAACTACTAAATTCTATGGAACCAAATTATTTTAAGTTAATAATAAATAAATATGTCAGTAGTCATATAATAATGTTTTGCGTTTTAATATTTTCATCTCACATCTCTCAAGCGCATACAGTTGATAATAATAATTAACACACTTAACATAATTTGGTTCATGAGAAATTATATTTTTTTTTGAAAGAAAAAGCATGCATAATGAATTAAAAATATAATTGATCACAGTAAAAATTTACTGAAAATGAAATAAATAAAAATATATTCTAGGTGGTTTTGGGGAAAAGGGATGGTATTAAAGAGAGGATTTTAGGATGAATCAAAAATATATTAACCTATAACTGAAATAAAAAATTGAGTAATGAAATAAAAAAACTGATATAATCAGAAACTAAAGTAAAGTCGCATTCTTAAAATGAGCACACCTGATAATAGTAAAAAAAATATATATAAATTATATCAACACACCAACTACAAAACCGCACATTATAATAAATTAAAACAAATAAAAATCTAGGCACACTTCTTCCTGCGTCTCTTCCGATATTAAAAAATATGATAATGAAAAGAAATGTAAAATTCTACAGCAAATTAAATAAAACACGTCTACGAACATTGATATAAATAAATGTCTTTCATGCATTACTGTGGTCACCTCATCTCCCATCTCTGCTGAATCATCAGTCTGATCTGCACCCTCGTCAGAATCCTGGCATACTTTCTGCAGGAGTCTTTGCTGTGCACTCGTGATCTCAAGGCATCGCTGTTGATAAGCCAAACTAGGTGGAGTGGGCATGGCCATATTTAGAACTTGTGCTCCCAAACTGATATTGGATGTTGAATGTGCTACATTTTGAACGGATGGTACATCGGAAGTGTTTTCTGAATGACTGGTCGCCATTTGTGAGAATGAAGTATTCATTTTAGTACTAAGCATGACACTACCTTCTTGCAAATCTTGATTACCAGCTGGCTGAATTGGTGGACCAATCTGCATTTGTGAATATGCTAAATTCATTTTGGCTGTTGCAACAGAGCCAAAATCTTCTTTAGTAGACATTTTGACGGTGTTATCTATTAGGTTTAAATCTTGTTTGTTTGCAATTTGAACATTTGCAGGTTGATGTATTAGATTGGGAACTTGCTGATGGTATCTGATATAGCTGTTCTTCGGATCGATCGTGGGATCATTCATCATCATTGAGACTGGTGAGCACGATCCGCGTAAGTTAGGCACAACCTGCTGAAGGTTACCGTGATTTAATCGACTCAAGTGTCCCTGAACTCCCATGTATGGCTGCATCAATCTTGGTGAGCCTTGAATATTTGGTGGTCCAGTCATCATGGGTGGTCTATATTGGGTGACTGGTCTTGGTTGATAAGGAGCTGAACCAGGTTGAAAATATCCACTTTGATTAGAACGATTCAAGCCGGCTTTACTTGCAGCAATAGATGCACAGCTTTTGACGTTTTCTCCACCGAAATCATAAATTTCTTCGATCAGTGGTGGTTCAGGTTGTTGTCGATTTTTATTAGCAACACTCGCAGCTAGACTAGCATTTAAATTACTCTGAGATGTAAAGACAACGTTGGCGGTTTGAGGTTTCATTTGTTGACACTTTTGCGAGATATTACCTTGGATGTCCCTCATTTGTCCTGCACTAGGAGAAACATTATATTGATTCTGATAACTAGAAACTTGTGAAGGAACAGAAAACTGTCTTTGCAGACTACCGGTGTGCGATTGAGCAGTTTTCTGAACATTTCCATAACTCATCTTCCTCCCGAGACTATCATAACATCCTGGAACAATTTTGGAATTGCGTTCTAAAGATCCAATCCTTTTGCCATATGGTTCTTGGGATGGTGCCGCCTGTGTGTGAGCTACAGCAAATCCATGAATATGAGTATTTCTTTCCAAGGAACGTACTCGATTAGCATAATCAGAGCTGCTGGATAAATTTCTAGGACTTGAAGGATTAATACTCGAATTCTGAGATACAGAATCAGCAGATGACTGATCGTGGCTGTCATCCGCATTCATTTGTACACTTAATTGTGCAACAGAGAACTGCCCAACACTTGGTTTAGCAGTATATACTCCGGCACTGTTATTACTGGCGATGCTTTGATCGAGATTTACGGAACTACGACGTGAGTCACTCGGTAAAGAAGAAATCTGACTGAAATTACCGATTGAGAAATCACTACATGAAGATAACGAGGCTGTCATCTGTATCTGCGGTGTGAAATTTTGAGACAAATTACCTGCATCTTCTCTGTGACCGATAATGACTTTTAAAATCTCATCTTTTTCGACAGAATACCCTAAAGGATCTTTACTTAAAGTTCCGCTACTTGTAGAACTGACTGAATCATTTTTATCTGACGGAAACACGATGGAAACGCTTGACTCTTGATTTTCTGTTTCATTAGCTGTAAAGGTATCGCCTGCGATGGTATCGCTTGGAGTGACTTCTTTATCTAACTGCCTCAATTCCTTCATGGGCATAGGGCAGGTTTGGAGGGCAATGTTGGGTTCGGGATTTAGAAGGATTTTTTCAACGTATTTAGGATCATTCTCGGGGAGTTTTTCCACAAAGTCAACAGATAATGTGTTGAATACCGAGGCAGGAGTGGTGTAAGCCTGAGGATCAATGGGCCTGGACTGATTTTCTCGCAGAAGATGAGCCAGCACCAGGGGGTTTTGGGCAACGATGTATGTTTGCGGGGCTGCACCTACGCTCTGCATCGAGGTTGAGTCCACACCTAATCAATTGTCAAAAAATAAGACTATTAGCATTAAATAAACTTCATAAATGGCACACAGTATTTACTGCACTGCAATATGATAATACTTTCATTGCACTCATACAAAATAAACCTCTTTCGTGGGGATTGCGTATAAGCCAATCTAGTTTAGCGTATCTTTCTAATCCTTACTAATCAGTCAGCAAGACTTTTAATTAGCCAGTGAAAATGTTATTTTAAGGACTCTAGAATAAAACTAAGAATTCTAAGGAATAAATTATGATAAATGGCAGAAATAATAACCGGTCAAATTGGTTGAGGGCCTTGTGGGTTTCGGAGGTGGTTGATCTCCCCAGGAAGCAGCTGCCACTCGGCGATTTTCTCGCCGCATTGCATCCCACGCATTCGATCTCTCCTCTTGTAAAATTTCACTAGAAACATCAAACATCAATCAGATATAGAGGAAATAAATTACTTTTTTATTTATTATAGTATCCTTTCTGTGTCTAAGTTTTATGATCTCATGATTGACTTTTGCATAGTACAATAAAAAGATATAGTTGAAGGTTTTTCATTTCATATGAAGGCAATTTAAGAAACTTAAAATATAAGTTATGGCAGTAGGACTCGATGAAAAAGACATAAAAATAGTAACATGAATAAAAATGTAATATTTAAACTGACTGAAGAGTTTCTTTGAGCTCATGTGGAGACGGTCTATGGGACGGTTCATAAGCCCAACAGCGTGACATCACACTATACAATCGTGGTGGACACTTTGGAGGAAGTGCAAGTCGTTCGCCGTTCTCTATCTTGCCTATGAGAATAACATTTTGATAAGTGAGAGATAAATGTATATATGATGAAGTAGTGATGTTATGTTACAATTGGAGACTATATGCTGATGATTTCCAACATATTTAATTGATGATAATTTAAACCATTAATGTTGACATAAAATTGCAATTTAATCAAAAAAATAGTAACTAGTATCAATAGTAATTTTAGGGAAAAACTAAATGCCATTTTAAGTGTTTGCTAACAGTACAGAGCAGCCTACATTAAGTATGCATATGTTTTAAGGCAGGAAATAGTGGAAGTAGAGGGGCAGAAATTATGATGATAAAAAAATGCATGTTGCACCTAGAAAAATGATTGATTTTTACCACAAATTTTATTTTTAATAAATATATATGCTCAAATAATTTCTCTATATAAAATTAGGATAAAATTAGTAATGCTTACCGATGACATCATTGTTCTTGACGCCTGAGAATGGTTTCACTCCCAACATCAGGATCTCCCACATGCAAACACCTGAAAAAATGACATAATATCAAATCACCTATAATTATATAATATTATGTGTACATAATACAAGAAAAAATACAATAGTCGACCAAAAAATAATGTTTTGTTGACAACAGCCGATTCATGTGTCATAGAAAAACATACCAGTGACCAAGGGCATTTGTATAAATATTTAGAATACAGGTTTGATAACCAATATAACCATTTATGAGAGATTAACATTAACATGGAAACAGTAAAAAGCGGTTTTTTATGATGCATAATTTTTAAAATAATAAGACTTCAATATAGATCTACTGTTTTATCTTATGGGTCATAAACAATCATTGTTTACGACAAAGAAACTAGAATATCAGCCTGCACAACTCACCAAACATCCAAACATCGGAGGCAGTTGTGAATCGTCTAAAGTTGATTGACTCAGGGGC
Organism: Rhyacophila evoluta; assembly: GCA_022683975.1. Taxonomy (NCBI): domain Eukaryota; kingdom Metazoa; phylum Arthropoda; class Insecta; order Trichoptera; family Rhyacophilidae; genus Rhyacophila; species Rhyacophila evoluta. Next base: position 8,718 of record JAGVSQ010006923.1, on the reverse strand, counting down.
CATCCACTTGATGGGGAGTTTGCCTCGAGATGCTTTATAGTAAGACTGATCTTCTACCCATCTTGATAATCCAAAGTCTGCCAACTGCAAATAGATATCCATATATTGTTAATAGACTATATAGGATAGGATTCCCATTCACATGTATAATTGAATGGATTATATGAGGGGGTTAAAAGCAAAACCGCTACTAAGCGTCAGTTTATATTTCACTATCACTTCAATCTTCAGTAGATAGTGGTTACTGGCTTAATTAACAGTATGTTACTTTTGTTATTCACGTTAAGTTATAACAACTGATATTGACACTAGTTTGAAAGCATATTACATTAATAATGAAATCAGAACATTCATGCATATTTGAATGAATAATTTAGTTATTCAATTTTGTAAATACCTCTTAAATAACAATATTTAAATACATTTAATAGAAACAAAAACAATTTGTTTTAGTATGCTTGACAAAATCAACAAAATATTTAAATATTTTTTTTTGTAGTCATGGTTACCTTAACACAAGTTGGTGAGCTGACTAGTACATTTCTTGCTGCAATGTCTCGATGAACAAATTTTTTGCTTTCCAAATAACTCAATGCTGTTGATAGCTGATAAGTGTAGTGGAGTAATGATGACAGTTCTAATCTGTAATTTAAACATGTACATGTGTTAATTATGATAATTAACCTGGTTTGTTTTAAATTGTATAATCAAGTCATTAGACAATTATAAGATGGTAAAATAGCATGTCTCCCCAGTAGCGTACTTGGTAGCGTGCGTGCCTAGCGATCCGGGGAGTGCGGGTTCGATTCCCCATCTGTCGGATTTTAAAAATCCGAATATGCAGGACTGGATGCCTTCTGGGTTGAGTAATTGTCTGGCAAACAATTCTCATGAAAAATAATCTGTCAAGACGTCCTCATATTGCGGAAATCCATATACTCCTCTTTCAGAGTAGATATCTTCACACTGTGTAGATCCATATGCTCCATGTTGAGAGCGAACATGGTATATAAAAAAAATAGCAAACAAGAGTGAAGCTATAATGGCTTGATAGCATGGTTTGAGCCTGGCTAAGAATGTCTCGAGAGAGTCCTAACCTAACCTGCCTATTCTTGAAGGAAACCAATTTTGGCATCCTGGGAAGCTAGAAATGCAGCAAAGCCAAGTTAATAACATTTCATAGTCTTACCGATGAGCATTTTGTTGTAAGTATGCTCTCATCTCTCCAAGGGTAGCTAACTCCATGACAATCCAAATGGGAGCAGTGCTACAGACGCCGACCAATCCAATTATGTGAGGATGTGAAAACTGCTGCATTATGTCTGAAAAATAAAAAAATCACTCAGTAACTCAATTTAACCTCAAACTCAGCATACTATATTATTTTAAACAATACAGATAGATTATAACATATTATTATGCAAAAAAGCACACCACAAAAAAATGAAAATATGTATCACTTACATGCTTCTTCTAGGAACTTTTCAGCGGTGGCTAAATCCGCATCGATTTTGCAAGTTTTGACAGCCACCGGCAAGATGGCGTCATTTCCTGTCAAGGGGACTCCTTCTTTATTTTGCTGTCGCTGCAGGGCCAAGTACTTCCTCAACGATGGGTGGTTTGGTTGCTTTAACCTGCATATACCTGAAAAGAGTAATAGATACATTAAAACACAACAAAACATTGTTTACTTTAAGTTTAATAATTATGTTGCCATTTATACCGACAGAAATCAAGAACAAAGAAATATAGAAGTAAGGATTTTGTTCTAAATACTGCAGTTTTATTATAATGTTCAGTAAACAGATCTTGTAAAATTCCAGTATGTTAAAAACTTATGCTTAAAGAACGGTCTACTTTGTCATACAGAGAAAGATATACATCAAATTACCTTTATGTACATCTCCAAATTGTCCTTCTCCCATGTTTCCTGTTAGCTCAATTTGATTTCTAACTAATTCATAATCTCGAGCTGCAAAAAAGAAATTCATGAAATTAACAATAAAAGATAACAATGATGTATTAAAAATTTGTTCAAACCTCAAATCATAGAATTCAAATTCAATTTTTGTGAAATGAATAATTTATTTTGTGAACTAATAATTTCAATGCGTTTGTCATCCTATCAACAATTTCTCTAATTTAAAATAATACAGTTTGCATTGGTTGTAGATAGTTCTGATTATAACATAGTTGATAATATAACATGTTTTCGATTATTTTAATCACATATGTTCTATTGATAATCTCTTTAGAGTAAATGAAACTTGTATAAAAATTAAATAACTGAGGATTATCAAGAGGCTGGTCTGTTTTGCATTTTCTTTTGACTGAATCACACACAATGAGCATTCATTTTTATTCGCAAGTATAAACAACATTGAATTCAAGACTATTAAATGATAATTGTATATACCGGCAGGTGTTGAATAATCCCCATCTTCATCAACGATTTCTGCGTAGTCCTCAGATAGCATAGTACCAGAATGTCCTGAACCTTGCCCATTACCATGGTTACTGTCTGTAAAAATGAATAAAAGCCACGATAAGAATTAAAATCATGCAATTAATTACATAATAATAAATTTGTAAAGTTGACTTGAACTGCAAGATAATTTTGTTGAAAAGCAGAACTAAATAAAAGCTTATAAAAAATATAAGAACTAAACAAACAGTACCACATTATTTAAAAAGTTCTTTTATACTTTACCTTTGCAAGGGCAATGATAGTGTTTCAAAATAGCAGCTTGAAATCAAAGTTAAATTACATATTAATTGTAATACTTTATCATATTTTTAAAAATACCTGATATATCAACAAGTTAGATTTTGTATATAATGCCATGTAATGATAAAATTTAAATCCGACTTTAAATATTAAAGGTCATTTTTTTAGTTTTAAAATTCAATTTGGTTAAAAATATGATTTGCCATGAATTTTTTCATGACAATTGATATATACAACTCCGTTTAGATTCTGTTAGAGAAAACTATCAATGGCTTATGTAAGTTATTGTATATATAACAATGAAGTTCCTTGTATTATGCCAGAATATAATCAAAGTAGAAAGGTTTATCAAAGAATATAACGTTTCAGTTTTAACTTACTAGTTCTGTTCCATAATGATGTGCCAGTATTTGAGAAGAGTCGGCAATACCCATCGATAAGGTCGGCTAAACTCTCAGCAACCTGAGAAATATTAATTAAATACACCATGAATAAATTTAGTGAAACTTTTGTTCTGTACCTCTATTTGCCTTTTAGCAGGACAGAGAATTGATTGTTGGCAAATCACACAATTTATTCAGCACTCAGTTATGGTTTTAATTTTTGTTTACCCAGTTATAGAATTTGAATTTGCAACTTCTAGTAAAGATATTCTTAAATTTACTACATTTATCATTAATTTAGATGTATGGAGAAAAACATACTGAAATACAATCTTTATATATTTTTACCTGGACTGTTGGACAAGTGAGCGCCAAAGTATCCTGAGTGCCTCTGACCCTCAATTGCAAAATTCCTTTGCAGAGAGGCGGAGCAGTAGTGCCTTTTTTACTGTTAGGTGCTGGTGTCGGTGGAACTCCTCCATGGTCTGCTCTGGAATTGTTAGTCGGTGAACTATTGTCGGCTCTTTCACAGTCTCCTCTAAGTGTCATGACGGCTTCTACATCCTCAAATGACGCCACCCGAGTGTGTTCTGGTGCACATCCTGAGCGGTGGGCTATGTATGAAACGCCTGGGAAAGGAAATGGAATATTTGTATTAAAAAATAATTCTACCTTATCAGAAGTGAAAATTAAAAACTAAATCTGTCTACAATCTTAAAATCAATTTTGTTTGTAAAAGTTGAACAATTTCAAAGAACTGTATTGTGTTGCCTTTGAAGAATTAACACAAGATTGTAAAGATAAGTTAGATCAAATTTTGCTCTTACCAATACTTGGACCAATGGCAAGTTCAACAGGAATGGACCAGCCGGTACCGAGTGCCACTGTAAAAGTTTCCTGGTCAAAATTATATTGAGATCGGAGGAGATCAAAGAACTTCAGCATACACTCCACTTCTGTCAAACCAGAAACCTGAAAACACAACAAAAATGTTAGCTTGGCACTAATAAGCATTATAGCATGTGTTCATAGAAACGGTTTTGTTTTCTTAGCATTATTCTTCACACTTATCACTTATCGAATTGAACTAAAAATGTTTATGTATGATCTTAATAAACTAAAAAAAACACATTTTTTGTGGTAATGTTCTTTTCATATCTATATCTTAAATGTGTCCAATTATCTTAGACATTTTTCTCAAATGCATTAATTTGGTCTTCTTATAAAAGTTAGTGAAGCTGAATAATGTTTTTTATACTATATTATACAACTAGGCTGAGTTCCTCGATTCACAGTGTCAACTGATCATTAGGACGTTTTTGATATTTTACAAAATGAATTTCATCTTTAGGACAATGTGTGATAAAGTAAATATGATAACTAACTTTTTTGAAATGTTGCTGAATGGATTTCCTGAGGACTTTTGGTTTAGTTGAATCCAAAATGGATTTTGGCAGGAACTTATGAAGTCCTACTTCCTTCTCCAAATATTCTAAATTGGACTTCTTATCCAGAGCTATGTGGGGCATGTCTTTGAAAAAATATCTGAAAACACAAGAAAGTGACTCATTTAAGACTTGCAATGAACTATAATTCAATATTGAACCTATTTTAATGAGCAACAAGTTAATGGCAAACAATTATGTGGATTAGATAGTGCCACAGAAATCATTTATAAATATATTAATTTCAAAAATAAAAGCTACAAAAATTATCAATTTAATAAAAAAAACTCAGATTTAATAAATTATATTACTACAATATGGCCACCAGTCAAAAATATTATGGTTCTTGTAGATTTATTTTCTGCAAACTAACAGTTAGGTTATTTGAGGAAAGACAAAACTTTAAGGTATTAAACCTGAAAGTGGTTGGTTCTGTCATTAATACTGTAAATAAAAAAAATCACCTAATTTCCAAACAGCACAGCTGTACAGCAACCTCCTGATCCAACATAGGATGACTAGCATTCAGGTAATCATTTCGAACCTAAAAGAAAATGGTACAGAATTTAGATTAGAGTTTATGTACGAGAGATGTTATCCTACCAGTATTAACAGACTTAGATGTATTGGTAAATAAAATGTTTGTATTTTTTTATTAAAAATTCAAAAATAAACTTAAAAAATCTGTTTAATATCTTCGACTAACTTGAATTTTCAGGGTTATCTATTAGTTTTTATTTTTATCATCATCTTTAATGGATGGTTGAAGAAATACCTTTTTATTTACAATATTATTTTATGTAGCCATTTATATTTTTATGATATTCAGGCTGAAATTAGTAAAGCTCAATACAAGCAATCAAATAGATTATGAATCATCTGGTTATTGATCATCTAGGAAATATACTACCTGCCCTACTGAATTAAGTCAACTGTAATAATTGAGAATGTGTTACAAGATAGTCTTCATCAGAAATCAATTAAAATGAAGGGAAAAGTGCATGTGCTTTAATACTGGAGATCGCGGTTGCAATACAGCAGTAATGTATTAACCTGATCATAATAATAGTAGAAGGTGACTCTGTCTTTCTCGTGCAGGTCTTTTAAGCTAGCGGGCGGATACCGAACCCGGAGTTCGAAGCTCCATTCTTCAGCTGCAGGCGCCCTTCCTAACCACCTTTCCTGGACCTCTGACATGGTGGTGTCTTGGTGGATCCATTGCACCTGCAAAGCACAAATTAGAATAATTTAACTATCATATATTTAAATTGTATTTAGTTGAAATGTTTAGATGTTTAAGATATTATATCAATCAGCAGTTCTAGCCCTATCTTGAGATTTCTACTTTCGTACCTAATAGGTAATGTAATGTATTTTGTCTATGCCATCTCTAGTGTTTGGTATGCTTCACGAAAAAGTAATTTTTTATCTGTGCCACCCCGGGGGGCTATATGGACCCCAAGTTGAGAATCGCTGATATAGATTATAATTTCATCTGCAAATAATGTCTTAATAATTGGGCATTGTTAAAGTGATCTCAATGTTTAAAACCGTTGACTGGAATAAAGTCCTGTCATAAATATTCTTTAGATTTTTCAGCCGCAACATTCTTAGTCAGCCCTAATATACCTATCTTATTTTATCTGTATAGTAAATTATAGAAGATAGACTTTTTAGAACACATTCATTCAAAAGAACTGTATAATTTTCTACATTCACTGTTCATGTTTCTTTACCAATCAAATTGTTTTACAAGCGCGGTTTGATACATATTGTGCTCAATAGTAAAAAAAAATGTGTGAAATTTACTGACCTGTCCGCTAGAAGCCTGGCGAGCTCTAAGCGCATAGCATTTTCCATAGTGACGGGGGCCTGTGGCAAGACGAGCAGTGACAAGGGCAATGACACCCCGCACGTCGCTCGCCTCACCAAACTTCACCACATTGAAACCGCTGTTGGGCAGGTGGATCTTCAATGTACTTGGCCTGTCACCTAAAATAATACACATATAACATTATAAACTTATTTTTTCTTCTAGAATAATTCTACAATCTTAAAACAACATCAATAACAAAGTAAGATTCAATTTTTTAGCATGTGTTCCGATTGTGCTCGCTCTTTTATTAAAGTAGAATTTTTGGTGGCAACTGGCACACACGTCTAGTATTACATTTTTTAATTTTCTGTTTCTTTTTTTGTTTTTTGGTTGATATCCCAGCCGCAAGTATCTGTTATCGTAGCCAAGTCTACGGTTAATCTATCTCATTATTCGTTGCCTTATATCCTTTAAGAATGCGTTAATTGAATAGCTAACACTTGATTTTGCCTGTGTTACGAATGTGTAAATTACCCTAAAGCTGAGGATTAGTTCAGCATTTTTTCTATAGATAGGAATTTATCACTGCGAAGAGCCTTGTTCACAAATTAGATTATTCCAAAATCGAAGTCTATTTTTACTGTTGTCAAGAATAACTTTGTTACAATTTATTTCATATGTAAAGTTTAGTACTGTTTTGAAATATATTTATATATATACATTAGAAATGAACTTCTGTTCTGACGCATTTTCTGATGGGCTGTCAAATGCAACTCCAAATTTTATCGTCTAATTTCTAAAGACTAATGTTAATTAATAATGAATAGAATCTTTTCGACTAATATAAAAATCTGATTATATTATCTTAAATTGGTAAGCAAATAATTTCCCGGTTACCTTCTTCGCAAAAACAATTGAGTAAAATTTTATTGGGTCAAAAAAGCAGAGATTTTATAAATAATCGTGGTTTACCTGCTAACGGTGGAGGTGCAGGTGCATCTGTTCCCTTCCTGCGGTGCTGAGGTGAGCCACCCCCAGGGGGAGGCGGCTGGGGGGGCTGCGGCGAAGGCTGACCACCCGACATGCCAAACGAGCGGCAGCCTACCGAAGAGACGCCATCTCCGCCCAGTCGCGATCCAACACCGGGTTCATGGCTATAAAAAAAAGAGAAAGCAATGGTCAGCATGATAATCGATTAATTTAATAATTTTGGAAATGGTTTTCATGCTATCCCACACGTCTTTGAGATTGAATATGGGTGGCAGGATAGGATTGGCTTCACATTGGATGACAATGAATTAATAATTAAGAATAATTAAGCCTCAGTCCTCGTGAAAACATCCATGGCAATATATCAAGTTCATATGCTCCGTATTAGGAGTCGGCATGGTTAAAGAAAAATAAAAATAATCATATGGCAACAGCATACATTTTCAAAATAATTTTAAAAAGAGATCATTTACAATTTGGAAATAGTTTCAGTAATAAAATTTACCATAAATTACTAATTACATAAAATAACTTGAATAAAATTAAAATATCTTAATTTGATTGAAACCTTTGATGAATTCATATTTCATAGTTTCTGGCATCCGAAGATATTTGTGAAAATATCTCTGGAATTAGACATTATGGCTATAAAATTATAAATAAATTGACGTAAAATAAAACCTCTATAAATCGAAAATAGATTAGTGAAAACCCTCAATATGTCATAAAAATTACTACCACTCTCTAAGTATTGTGAACTCTACATCTCGAAGAAATTATGCGATTTTGGAAGTCTTATAGTATGCCTTATATCTATATTATATCTCGCATTTCAAAACCTCTAGAAGACGAACTGTTTAATTCTTTCTATAAAATTTCCATATAATATTTTAAATTGCATTGTATGGAATTTGTTAAAATATTTGCTATTTTGCTTCACACACTGCAGATGGCTTTGGTGAATTTTGACCGTGCAAATAATTTTGTTTTACAGTTTTTACTATGGCATGTAACCTCGAGATTTATCGAAAAGTCGTGATCCGTCATACATAATCATAAATATTTACTCACTAAGGTTTCAAAGAGCTGTTTGAATCAAGAATCGCTTGTCTTTATGAATAATTTACTAAAGGTATGTTAGTTAGTATTCGAAATGGATTAAGATAACGTCTCAGGCAATAACCATTACTTATAACAAGACTGTTATATTAAGAAAGGATTTAAAACTATTGGTAGTATTTTTTTATTATATTTAAAAACAGGACTGGTTTTTTCGACAGTAGGAAAATCTGGAGTATTAGTATAGAGATAATGGCTGTTTTGTTTTTTAAATAATTTAAAATATTTTTATTACTA